>KN885033.1:98845-120519 GCA_000934455.1 Apostichopus parvimensis | reverse complement strand
ACTTTTTCTTGCGGAATTATTAGCATTTGAAGATTTTTACGTTTGACCCTGTGACCTCATTATTATTCATGAGATGAGCACCAGAATCAATAGGGTTCTTCTCAGTATGGCGCATCTATTATCTGTCACCCATTGATTGCACAACTTTTGACAGCCAAAGAATGTTTTTCTTGTACTTTCAAATTAATTGAAGATACAGTACCATTAGTCACACCAAGGCAGCTCACCATGCACAGTTAACTATGGACCTCTCTTGTTGTAATGGGTGATGTGCACACCAAATATGAGGTTCTCATATGGTGCACTTTCAAATGCAGTTTCCATGTACAGTGGTTTCAGCAACCAATAAAATGCCTGTGTACTCACTGAAACATGAATGAGCAAGTACTGTACTGTGTATAATGTGTATAAAAAAATAAGATGAAAAAGTTGCTCACCTTCAGTACATGACAGCAACTGGCTTCCATGAATTGTTACTTTCTCTCCACCTGGCAACTGTATTGTAACTTCCCTCTTAAAGCGATCTACTATTAGAACGTGGGCAGTGACAACTTTTCCTTTGTATGTAACGCTGACTACTTCACCAGCAGACAAACGTCGAAGGTGTGAAAGATACTTAAACTCCTGCGGGTGTCTCCTTTTACCATAGCTAGATGAGGCTGCAAATTAGATAATTAAGAAAAAAAAATACATTTCAACACATCCAGTATAGTAAAGCTAGATCTAATGGCATATATACGTGATATTACCTAGAGCTGTAAAGCACTTGTCAATTGAATGACTCACCCCACTAACCCTGGACAAGGTCAGTCATTGCAATAATGTGAGTTAACATACAATGACACACCCCTCACTGTCACTGTTATGACTGACTTCTCATGTAAAATGACACACCCATCAGTCACAATGTTGACACACAGTTTTATGTTTTTCATTGTTAAGCTCAGCTAAAATGACCCACCCCGAGGTCACTCCTGTGACTGAAAATTTTGATAAAGTGACACACTTGTGAGCCACTTTTTCAGTGTCAATGACCCACATTTGACTGAACATGTCCAGGGTTAGTGGGGTAAGTCATTCAATTGACAAGTGCATAAAAACTGCTTCAGGTATAGATGAAGGATCCTGAATGAGATAGTTATTTGATGCACACCAGACTTTTAAATATTATGGGGTAGAATTAACATTTGCTAGCTTTAATGTATATAACCAGGTAATGCGTACCCTATAAAACCCAGCAAAACTTTGTATTGCAATGTATAAGTTGCAATGTACAGTCACTACAGTGCAACATGCGTAGGCACAAGCTCATATGAGCAGTCACTGGCCAAGCAGTCTGGCAAAATAGTTTGTAGGTTGTGTTGTGCAAGTTTTAAACAAACCTGTTTGCTTCATTAAGATTAATGTATTTTACTAAAGTGAGGATCCATTGAAATATATGAATGTAGTGTTATTCTTACTTATTTTTCAATAAGTGCATCAAGAAAGCATGAAAAGGAAAAGATCTGGTTCTTTGTGTTATACATGTAAAGTGTATAAACCCATGTGTGGTGTAAATATTATGACTATATATATCAACCAGAAGACTACGTCCTTCCACTCATTCGTATGATCATATGAGTTCCACTACGGTGCTACTATGATGATTTACGTCAATTATGGCAACTTCGTACGAAAGATGCCCTCCCATAAAACCCATCCAAATGTATATGTGCAAATTGAATTGTGTCTACACAGTGTATAGGTGCAGAGTACTGATTGAAACAGTATACACAGTAGGTAATGATGAACCAATATCACATACCAAATAAAAATTGCACCAGTGCCTGTTTAAGGCCTAGCGTGGGTTATATTCTGCATTGTACAGGTGCAGAGTAGCCTACTGTGTGATACAGTACCAGCATTTACATACTACATACAAAATTGGACCAGTGGCTGTTTGGACCAGTGGCTGGGCTATATTCTGGTAAGCCTCTAACCTGGGGTGATGGCAAGATCTCAATTAACTAATGAATACAGGACAGAATATGGAAAATGTTGTAGGTGGCTAATTTCTTATCCCAGAGAGAGAAATTGTTTTGCCGCTCATGAATAATTCATTGGTATAGCTTTCAAAAAATGCAACATCCATTACTCATTAGGCTAATCCTGTTATGCGTCATTATGTTTGGGGAGTACAGCTGCTGCCAGAAGTTTACTTGTGAGACTGATTTCATACGCTATTAATTACCCTTCAATCTAAGTCTTTAGTAGTATTTTTACTACGATTAAAATCTGCACGGTAGACTTAGGCAGTTTCTGTTACTCTCGGCATCCCATACTTTTAGCTGATCACTTTCCATACACAAATATCTGGTGCAGAAATAACTTTTATTTTTCACTTGTTAACATGTACATTGAATGTTCTTCTTCAATTTTTGGAAATCAAATCCAAGATGATGAAAATAATCTGGGAAAGTATTAGAGAAAGTCCCTTCCTGACTTTAAATGTCCAATGACTTCTTCAGTGCCACCTTAATTTTATTAGGCTGCCGTAATAAAGATTCAATCATGCAACTAAAAAAATAAAGTTGATACAATTTCTAGGCTACCTAACGTTAGGCAATTTCGCTAGGTGTACAATATGCACCACAAACCAGTCTTAGCTAGGTTAGGCCTAACTGAGGCCAAGCTTACTACTTTTAATTTTAGAACTTACTGTACATAGCCTAGGCGGTAACAGGTACTAGTAACATGCTGTAGGCCTAGTATGACTAAGAATTAGTTACCCGTGTGCCTAACAAAATTTGTGACAGTGGTCAATTTATATTCATTCATAACCCAATGTTCTCAAATGGGGTGACAAACAAAGAAATACCAAGAAATTTCTCTAAGGAGCTTCTGGTCAGAGCAATTGTCTCAGTGCCGCCCAAAACATTTTCGATGTTCAACTGGTTGCCATGTAGCTTAGCCTAGGTCTAATTGCTATGTAACTTGTAAGGTTAACGTTATGTCTTACTACGTAACGCTATGGCTAGGCTACTTTCGTGAATCTCGCACGGTATTGCGAACAACTTGTGCCTAAATTCCAGACCCCGAAAGGCCAAGATATCGTGATTTAAGCAAAACTGCTTTCGTCCGCAGAGCCACTTCTTTTCTGAACCTACGCCTAACTTCAAGAATGTATAAGAAGTATTAAGTGAGAGTCTACATCAAGTAGTTTCACCGATTATCGAAAGGTATAGTATGTATAGTGACGTGCACGTTAATCAGTACTAGTATTGCTGTCTGTTGATGGTTCCTATGACATTACGTACACAACAAAGTCAACATACGCACAGAAACGTTTCTGTGGCTTTGGCTCCGTGCCAAACTTTTTGGTTTGACGTCATCATTTTCTACAAATAGTAGTCTTAGCATAAAAACTCTGTAACCTGCAGTCATTTTCTTTACATTTAGATCCAATTATGACTCCTAATTATTATCTGGAATACAATATAGACGTAAAAGTGAACTGTATATGTTATTAAACTTCCTTCTTTGACACTGCTCTTAGGATACTGTAAAATCGACATTGTGACATAAGTACATATTAATAAAACGGCGTGGAATTCTGTCCCCCTCCAGAGCTGAGACCCACATCTAAGCTCGAGAATACTGTCACGCAAAAATAGTGAAACTGTATATTGTTAACATAACTAACAGTAGCTACATCAAATAAAAACTTTCATTGAATTGTCACACTTACCGACGCCATAACTGAAGGGCTCTACAGGCCACCGCACGGATGATAATGGAAGTTCTTCGTCGTGGTCTTCACTCCAACCAATATATCTTACACGTATCGAATTGCTTTCCTGGATCACCCCAATGACTACAGCGTCTTCCCATCTACCCAACTCATCTATAGCTTGAATTTTATTTCCTACTGTGTATTCCATGTTCGCTTTTGGCTAAGTTAGAAAGCCATCAACTTATCATAAAAACTATTGTAAACAAATGTTTTCTGATCCACTTTCTCCACGTCTTGCTTTCTTGGTGAACAGAGCTCATATGGCGTGGGTACGCCGTCTTGTTTATTCCACGGATAATGGACCGTCGGATCCTGTCTTTGAACTTGTAGACTGACCAGGAAGTCGTTTATACCACACCAATTTGCATACATATTCTATTTGCGTGAACAAAAGTAGTGTGTTTAAGCCGGTAAACAAATGGCGGAAGGAAGCAAAATGACTCAATCAACCGTGTTTATTACCGTGCTATACATGAAAATTAAGATACTTTATGCGAATTAGATTTATGGTTTTTTTCGTTCTGATATTATATGCGTAAATTATTTCCCTGGTTCGACTCTTTCTCTTCCATTTGAAAATCCAGCCTTTAGTTAGACTGCCGTTCACCCTTCCCACTGCCCGTTAGATCACATTTCCAGTATATTAAAAGGCCCGAGACAGGGGGAAATGAATCGCAGTGACATTAAAGGACGCTTTTCTTCTCAAGTTTTTTTCCCTCATGAATCAAATGATCAAAATGTGATCGAGCTGGGCCCTAGCCCAGGCTCCTGCAGAAATTAGCAAAGATGAAGGCGATGCACTAGTTGCGGTTGTAGTGTTGTTATTGTATTTTTTAAATTAATTTTACAACCAGTGAGTTTAACTTTTATGTATAACGTTTAATGTGAAAAGCAGGGCCTTATTGGAAACCAGCTTTCGCTGAATAAGCAACTCTGGATAAAAATGCGAATAAAAAAAAAAAAACAAAATGTCGGGCAGTCGGGCCCTCCATACACTCGCTCAGCGCCCGCAACACCATTTCATAATCTAAGGTACCTCCCACCAACCATCCTATTGATAGTATGTGCTATTCGCCTCATAAGAATAGGAGAGGCTGTTGGCATTGAATGTTATTTTAAGGGCATCCGTAGAAACAAATTGGCACCCGTGATCAAATGTCCATTTATTTATTTATTTAACTCGGTTAGCGTAAAGCTAACTTCTCCCGAGGCCCTGAAGTATAATAAACAATAGTGAAATGAAAAATAGAATAATATACAATAATAATAAGAACATTAATATAAATAAATGAATAATGACTGGGAGTCATTTTTCCAAGAACAGGAGCCATTTCTGAAATCACAAAACGGGTTGGGCGATATTTGCTTTTTACCGTCACGATAAGTAGTTGAAAAATTATCGCGATATTTCGATAATTACGATGATTTTCCCCTAACAGAATTAGCGTAAATGTCGAGCTTTGAGTGGACGGAGAAAGAGAGATATATGGATTGGACATTCAAAGAGAATATATGAAAAACCTTACGATATTTTTCACAAATATTGATGCTTAGATAAGTGACTAGATAAGTGCTTCCTTACAATCAACGCGCCGCCCCGAAATTCGCTCCGCTTACGTAAAACTTCTATATATATATATAACACGTGGGAAAAACCCGAGTTTTTACACACATCATTCCCACTGACATTGGTCACAGAACATAAGTAGGTCATCGACATTCGAACTTGCCCAAGTTCATCGCACCATCATGGAACGACACAACACATTGAACATGATGTTGCATTTTCCCGCCATCTGGACGCCGAGTGTAAATTTTGGTGTAATATGCAAATTATGAATGGTACTGTCAGTTCTGCGCGGTTAAAACTTAACCTATTGCGACACATACAAATTTTGCGATGCTGTTGTAGAAGTAACTTTTGTATCAAATGTAAAGTACTGTAAGGTACTTAAATTGATAAAAGACGGTTTTCCTCAGGTGATAAGGAAAAGGGGTGTTTCGGTGAACTCAATCTCTTTGTATAATATTTGGATACTTAAAATGACCATGTACATGCATTTTCTATTTCTCTTTAGTAAGCTCTGCATATACTTAGCATTTTTATCCTTTGTGGATCTTTATTGGAATAAATACGAAATGTATTATTTGACGCCAGTATTTAACGGTAAGCATTTCTTAAATTGTTGACTGAGCTTCAAAATCCATTTTCCAAAAAGTCTGTTTTCATGAAGGTTTTATCAAATCGACATATAGCTAGGGTATAGAAAATATTAACTTAACCACACTAACGAATGTTGTTCTATTATACAAATAAAATACATGTTTCTCGTACTGAGATCTGAAGGGGGAAAAACGGGCGGCTCAGTTTTGTTCTTCTTTACATGCGCTAATACTAGTTTGGAATATGTGGCAACCTTTACAAAACAATTTTTAAGGATAATTTAGATTTCTTGTAATCCGAATACAGACTCGGGAATCAGGAAAAAGGAGGCCCCTTGCGCGGACGAGAAACATGTTTTTTTTCACCGGCCCTGCTTGAAAGTTGTTGGGTGGAAGTTTTTTTCTTTTCACTCTGTTGGAACCATCGGTATATTATATAAAAAAAGTTGACACAAGAAACACTTTTCTTGAAAATGTTGCCAAGTATTCAAAGTAACTTATTCTCCGTGGAACATGCAAACATGTTGTAAAAGACGGGTTTGTTACGAAATTCTTTTCAACTTCTTAACCATGGAATGCTAGAATTAAATTTACACTTAAAACGGATTTTTTAAATTTTTAATAAATTTACACTTACACTTAGAAAGGATAATCGCATTTTTCCACATTTATTTTAAATTTCTTTCACAAGAAATGATCGTCACTTGTACAGTCCTCAAAAAATATCGTCTTGAAAAAAAATTATCGAAATAATAATAATTTTCGATAGATCGCCAAACCCGGCCCCGCCCGCCCGCCCGGCCCGCCGCCGAGTTTGAAATGAAGGCGTTTCCGGCGGAAACCCCTCCATTTAGCTTTTAGCAATATGTTTTTATTAATGAATATGGTCCATCGACTGTTTTCACATGCTCACATCTCTTCTGTTTCTAATTTTCTGCATCGATGCTACGATGCATCATCTATGTATGTAATTCAAAGTAATATTTTCATGTGTATGAAACTGCCCATCACCAAAAGGCATGTGAGTAAAAAACTTCATAAAAAGAAATTGACATGAGATAAACTAAACGTTTTCTAATGCATGTGTATCAATTTTATGTTGTATTAAAAGGCTAAAATGAAAGTCACTAAGGCTAAAACATTTCCATTGGTAATGAAATAGCCTATCTTCCCTCATAATTGGTACATTGTACTTAATGCAACTCTTCTCATGTAACAAAGGCTCTTATATATCCTTTTGTATTTACACTAAACCATCCTGGAGTTTCGCGGGGAAAAAAGAAAAAAAAGATTTTCTACAGATTTCCAAAAGACAAAAAAATATGATGATTGTCCGTACCAAGTAACCATGTGTTTATGTATAGCGAATGGCCTAACCTACTAGATGTGTATACGAAGCTCATGTTACCTATTAAGATGTTGATGGCCCGAAAAGTGCCAAGATAGTTACCCGAAATATCCATCTCAAAAAGTATCTCAAACAAATCATCCATCTTCAATCTTTACCAAAATGTTAATTTTAATTACCTAATTCTTACACTCCGACGTTATTTCGTACTTATGTTTAATATAATTCCGTTTATGAACAAATAAAAATATTCCGAACTTAGTGTTAAACATCCTTGTTCGTTACCTATTTTTAACTCCATTCAAGCTCAATAAGAAAATGTAAGCTTAGGCCAATCAAACTAAGTAAATGGTAACAACGTAACTAGTTTAGGATTACTGTTTAACGTTTCCAGATTGATGTAAAGAAATTATAAGAACTAAAAACAACTCCAATGATGTTTCTTATAATAAAAATTGCATTTACTTGTGCATCATTAATTTGAACAAAAATATAGACCGTATTCATAGGCCTGTTCTCAATCTTACAACGTTAGGCCTAATGCGACAGCTATGGATTCGAGACACATGAAAATCTTAGATTTGGATGTAGTAACGTTTGGGAAATTTCCAAGCGTCGTTTATGAAAATTAGCGGTCGCCTGGTGTTATGTTTTATAGGCAAACCAGGCGCGGAAATATCAGGAACCAGTGAATAAAAATCACGAAAATCCGAACCGGCAGCTAAAGGGAACTAGGACACGGAATACACTTCATACGATCATATGTCGCGAGTACTGTACAGTATGTACGCCTGTAGCTATAGCTGTGCATGCCTGTGAACGTTTATCTGTTAATCATTTGCATATAGCTGACACACTAGCTAATGCCGCGAGCAAACCGCATGTTCGTTGGTCCGTGTGATACGTTTAAGATAAGTGGTGTAAGGAGAGCTGAAGCTCGAGATAAGCCCAACCCGAGCTGCCCCGCTTGAGGTCGGGTTGGAAATGCAACTTCGCTGTAAGGGAGACTGTTACCCTAATGATCCACCACCGCACCATTGACACAGAAATATGGATCTGCAGAAACCTCCAGGTAGTTCCTTTTATGTCCTGCAGGCCAAGTAAATGTATTGCAACAACCTTTCTAGGCGATGGTGACACCGCCAACACAATCAACAAGCTTACCATCATTTGCTACAAAAACAAAACAATAAAGCAAAATATGATGAAAGCTACTGCTTTGCAGACCGTAAGAATAAAGGCTTTCAAAATGTTTGGGTTACTGTAAGTAAAATTACCAAAAAGGTGCTTACAGTTTCAGATATTTACACTTTGGAAAAGACTCAAACCTAATACCTTCATTCATATCATTATACATGTTATATTTTATATGTAAATCTTACAGCCAGACCTAATATAAAATCCAAAAAATCCAAGTTAACTCACAGAATAAAAGTTACTTGCTGAAATTGTTTCACTCAATTCTTTGCTCAAAACGAAAGCAACATGTAATTCAGGTTCTTAAAATAATATACAAGAATGCAAAATGCATTTTAACTTCATTTTCAGCAACATAATTACACATACATCAGGGATGGCCCTGGAATTTTTGAGTTTCGGGTGCATCCACTGATCGCTGACCAGGGGGAAGAGTTAAAGGGGAGGGGGGGGGGCCGATTTTTCATCTCCCGACTCGTTTATCTGCTTGCAACATCTAAATGTGTAAGTAACCCCATGTATTGCAGTGTTTTATCAATTGACCAACCAAACGAGTAGAGTGCCAGGCGATTTTGTCATTGGCGATTGTCATTATTGCTGGGCGGGGCAGCCCAACGCCGCCCGGCGTCAGCACATCCTTACATACATTATCAAAATAGTTGAAAATAATAAGCTCAATGATAACAGAAACCAAAATTGCTACATTCATTAAAAGTACCTTCACACACCATGTAAGATTGCAAATGCAAAAGCTTTTATGTCATGATAACATAGCATTTGAACCAACAATAATTTTTTCTTGAAAATGGTGATTCCTTATAAATTCTGTAATTCGCCTACTTTATTTCCTTAATGGATAGATCTTACACAAACATTCTAAAATATAGATTATGTGTGTACAGAAAACAAGTCACTCACATGGAGTTTGGTTGTTTATCATGTACAAAACAGACATCGGCTCATTGCAATGCCTGGATTCTCTGATGGCTTGCTGCAATGTTGCCATTTCTCTCACATGACTAAGGATGACAAAAGTAAAATCTTCTATCTGGTGGTTGATGTTAACCGATGTGACGTGGTTTATAAAAGTTTTCACCTCTGCACACATCCAATCCTTAAAAAAATGACAATGAAAAATGAGATATAATATTGAGAACATTAATAATGATAAAATTGAAGTAATATTTCAATTTATACAAATGAAATAAGACAAATGAAATAAGACAGAATTGATGGGATCTGAGTTCCTGAGACACAGAGGGGGGGGGGGGCATGTAGCTTAAAGGTCAGCTGTATAGACCCCAAGTATAGCACGCTACCACAAAAAAGTTTCTTCAGATTACGTAATCGACCTGCCTTGGTAGTAAAATGACCTCTCTTTACCAATCTGCGCGTCTGCAACTTCTGCCACATTTGGTTTTTCTTGTATGAGGGTCTTTGTGTATACGCTGTATGGTTAACTACACTGTAGACATGTAAGGACATATTTCCACACAGTGTTTACACAAAGACCCTCATGGTGTCAAGAAGCTATACAGGCTACTTGTAGAGCATGGGGTCGATTACATCATCACAAAACTTTCCTAGCTATAGCGTGCTATAATTGGGGCCAATAAAGCAAATCTTTAAAGGGGAAGGAATTACTAAGTGTTGGAGATGCAGAAGTGAATGCCATATCTCTATAATGGGTTTTGTTTCAGGTAGGTGAAATTTTAGTGACTGACTCAAACAGAGAGTATGGCTAGGATGGCATTTTCTTTGGAATCACAATGGTAGGATGGTACCTGATATGAGATACAATTCATGTTCAGGAAATGAATAATCTACATTATTTCAAACTTGCACTAACATTTCTCAATTGCAGACCTCAAAAGACCATAGACAACATAGGTCAATTTTTGCCATCAAGTTACCAACAGTGGTTCTGAGCTTTTGTTTCATTCACCTCTGGAGAGCTTCATGAGCTCTATGTTTAATAATTAAAAATGGAATAGTCTGATTTATATACACACAACCCATTTGCAGTTCCCACAGTAAGTTCTGTCAGGTAATTTTCCAATATGAGCTTAACATTTCCACACTCAAGCTACATTTTAAAAATAACTGCACTAACTCTTTACCTCAGGCATGGCAAGAATGATGAGCGATGATCCAGTGAATACAAACAGTGCCACATCACGATTGAGGAGAGTACCAAGGGCACCGCCAGCACCTTGGAAGCCATCAAATTCCATGTCCTCTTCTCTCTGTAACTGCCGGCAGAATGTTTTCAGATCCCCTGGAGTGGAACGCAGATTACACTTGCAAAAGTCTTCCAAGACTTCCCTCGTAGTTGCCTGAGGAAAACGAGTCTGAGCATCATCCCAGCTAGTGGCACCAACCAGGTCAACAAAAAAACCTTCAACTCTCAACAACTTGTTCAGCAGTATCACCTCCTTCTGCATTTCCCAAACTGATATAACGTTGTCCATCACTTCAGACAGCACCCGCTGAATGGCACTCGATCGCAGTTCTGGTAGGCCAACAAACGTATATGGCCTTAGGTCAGGGCCATTGGCAATGTCCACAGGAGAAAGTTTTGGCCCCTTCAACTTCCCATTGCTATGCAGCGTCAACATTTCATGGAGCATATGATAACAGTCAGTCATGGTCTAGTGTAGCAAGCTTGACCAAAACTTTCACAACTCCTTAAAACCGAAATTTTGTTTCAATAAATATCAGCAATAAATGAATTGATGTCAACACGTTGCCACTATCTGTTTCAGTTTCAGTTTTAGATAATGTGCGAGTATTCCATGTGACAGTCGCAGCTAGTGTTTTTAAACGTTTAATTTGGAATTTTGTTAAATTTATCAAGTTTAATTGTCATTAGAGTATATTCATTAGCTCAGAAAACCTGGCTCAACATCTCATCTTGGAATATTGTGGACACATGCATGCCTAAAAAATATCAGGCGAAGGTTCAAACCAACTTTCACTTCCTCAGTGATCATATTCAGACTTACTTCTAACCTAAAGGGAACTTTGACCTCTATGACAACCAGTAGGGATCAACTATTCACCAAGAGCTAAATATGCAGAAGTTATATTTAACCAAGTTCAACATTTTCAAACTTTGATCTCTGCTGACCTCATAAAAACAATAGGGATCATCTACTCACTAAGAGCTACCCACATACGTTGGGATATGTTGGTAGTTGGCTTTCGTGGAGTGCGGACGTGTTTTCGGCTGCTCTCCACTTTTCCTTGACCACACACTTTCGTGTTTTGACGTTGGCCTTTCATTAGTTTGTAGTTTGTTTAGTGTAGTTTGGGTGTTTTGGCTTTGTTTCGTGGTTTTGTTTTTCGTAGGTGCGTGGCTTGCCACACCTCTAACTGTCATGGCGGCTCGCCGTGACAGCAAAATCGTATTGGTGAGTTTTTCGGGGGAGGCTAAGGTCGTCCCCGGACAAGTTTTTTCAGTCTTGCGTTCTGTTGGCTTAAAGGTCCCTGGAGAGGTTGACGCGCTTCAGCGAACCTCTGCGGGGTATGAATGTTTTTGATGTTCGATTCACCTCGGAGGCTGCCCGCGTCCGAGGCGTCCATGTGTTGGAGGGAGTTGAGGGACTGAAGGTCACACCGTATGACAGTTCGGTGTGGGTGACTCCTCCATCTCCCTATGTCTGAACAGGTTGTTGTGCGGACAATGGGGCGTTTTGGGAAAGTGACCGGCTACGAGGAGCCGGAATTCCTTGAATGTAAGGGTGTCAAGACCGGGACTAGACGAGTTAGAGTGGAACTCAAGTCCGATATCCCCTCTACCTTGTGGGCTAATGGGCACAGGACCCACATTGCATACCCGGGCCAGCCTCGCACTTGTTGGAGGTGTGGGCTGGAAGGGCATGAGGCCAGGTTGTGGCCGAACAAGCGGTGTAGCCGCTGTTTGCAGGTTTGGCATACCCTGGCCGATTGTAAAGGGGATATTGTATGCAACTCGTGTGGGAAAACGGGCCATCTCGCCCGTTTATGCCCAGACCCCGTCCCGGCCTCTGACACCGTATCACCTGATGCTCATTTCATCGCCCCAGTGTCCGACACTAGCGCCCCGGTGGAGGCTTTGTTCCCCCTGTCTTGTCCCACCTCGTCCCTGATCGAAGTTGCCGAGACTGCCCACTGAGGCGGAGCTGGACAAAACGGCGGAGAAGGTTCTAGCGGAGTGGCATGCGGAGCAGGATGCCGCTTGTACTGGTTCACCGGTAGTTACGCCCGCTATCGGTGATACTACTCGGGCCCCGAGTCAACTGGCCCAAGAGACATTAAGTGGCCCAGATTCTGACTCGCTAATGGAGGACTGCACTACAGCCTTATTAGTTGTGGCTAAGGAGTCCTCCGATTGGTTTGATGAGACGAAACAGGCCACTGAGCTCATTGACTCGAGCGGCCCTTCCACCCTGCCCGCAGTCGCTTCCGCTATACCGGAAACGATGGTCGCTAGTGGACCTCCTGTTCCTGACAGGGAGGTCCACTCGATCAATGTTGACGAGGAGCTAAGAACTCTGCTCGCTCGTAGGAAAAGGGGGAACACTGCTAAGGGCCTGAAAAGACCCGTATTGTGAAAACATCGGAGGTTATGACACCAGACATCTTATCCCTCGTCACCCTTAATGTGAATGGGATGAGGGGTACCCCCAAAAGGCGGCGGATTTTACAGTTCTGCAAGTTGCTCCAAGTGGATGTGGTCCTTTTGCAGGAGACCCACATATCTTGTGAGAGTGATGTTCATCTTTGGTCCTTGGAGTGGGGGGGGGGAGGTCTTTATGCCTCTTTTGGATCAGGGGCATCTTGCGGGACTGGAATTTTGCTGTCCCCAAAACTTTTTCATTGTGTGGGAAAAGTGGAGAAAGACCATGAAGGTCGGGTGGTGTGCATACACTTAAGGCTCACGCGGGGTGAGTTTGTAGTTTGCAATGTTTATGCCCCCAACCGGCCAGCATGTAGGAAAGATTTTTTCACGGTCTTGCCATCCTTTGTACCGGGCAGGTAAAATTGTATCCTTGGGGGGACTTCAACTGTGTCCCTCACTCTGCTTTAGATAGACGTTCGAAGAAAGAGTCCCCCAATTGTACCACCGGAATGATTGAGCTAGGCTTGTTTGTCAAGCACCGAGACCTTGTGGATGTTTGGAGGTCCCAAAATCCCCAGGTGGTTGCTTGTACTTGGCATAGACCAGATGGATCAGTTTCATCCAGACTCGACAGGTTTTATACCCCGCGCAAGTTTCCTCGATCTCGGTGTTCGATTATTCCATGTCCTTTGTCTGATCATGACGCAGTTGTTTTGCGCTTGCAGCTGCCGGAGTCCTTTCATATGGAATAGGGACTTTGGCGGCTGAACACGGAAATTGTCAAAGAGCAAAATTTCAAGGAGCAATTTGTCGAGAAGTACAGAGGATGGCAGTCCCTCAAGCCTGCTTTTCCCAATACGTTAATCTGCTGGGACGAGGTCAAGTCCCTCATCAAGCAGTTTGCAATCAGGTATTTTGTTGAGAGAACTCACCAACGGAGATTCAAGTTCCATTCCCTGTGCAATAAGAGCAAGGGATGGTTCTTCATCGTCTGATCTGCATGCACTTGGTGTGTTTCTCGATGAGAATTTGCACGGAGCCCGGGTGCGTGCCAGAATCCAGTTTGTTGAGGCGGACGAGACGGGATGACACTAAGTCTGTGGTTGACCGCAGAATTAGGACAGTGCGTCATCCTGGTGGGGTCTTCGTGGAGAGCCCGCAGGCAGTCGTAGGGGTATTTAGGTCGTTCTTTTCGAACCTGTACTCCAGGGCTGCTGTAAGCTAGGATCTCCAGGAAGACTTGTTGTCCCACTCAGAGTAAAAACGATAGCTTGGGTTCGAATCTCTCCGTTGGTGAGCTCTGGACAGCGGTAGCAGCGATGAAGAAGGGAAAGTCCCCCGGTCCCGATGGCCTCCCTGCTGAGTTCTATAGGACCTTCTGGGAGGCTCTCGGTGGGACTTGAGAGACGTGTTCGCTACCGCTTTCCAGTTGAATTACATCAGCCAAGCACAGCGGGTTGGAAATATTGTTCTCCTCCCAAATTCTGGAGACCCTTTGGACCCTACAAATAGGCGACCAATAACACTGTTAAATGTGAACTACAAAATCCTGGCTAAAACATTACGAAATCGCTTAGCGGATGTGATGCCGGATATTGTAGGTCCTCTCCAGACTTGTGCTGTGCGAGGCAAGTGTATTCAACATAACCTCTGGTTGATGAGAGACTTGATCGAGTTTGTTAAAGTTCGTGATTTGCCATGTGCACTGGTCTCTTTGGACCAGAAGAAATCCTTTGACATGGTAGATCACGACTTTCTGTTCAGAACCTTAGAGTCCTTCCGATTGAACACAATGTTTATTCGTTGGGTCTCGTTACTTTATAAGGACGTCACGAGCATGGTAACTGTTAACGGATTAACTTCTGGTCCCTTCCCGGTTCGAAGGGGAGTCCGTCAGGGTTGTCCCCTCTCCCCGTTGTTGTATGTTCTCTTCAGCGAAACGCTCAGTACCTCGCTGGACAGATGCTTGGGTTTTCGACCCTTCAATGTACCGGGTGGGGCTAGAGTATGCAGTATGCAGATGACGTCACTTGTATTGTGTCGGACCTCGCCTCCTTGAAGCCTTTATCGAAGGTTTTGGCCACCTTCCAAGAGGCTACTGGTGCCAGACTTAACAAGTCAAAGACCAAAGGGCTGCGATTGGGAGGTTGTCGCGGTCAATCCCTCCCGTTCGATGCTACTTGGTCAGATGTCATGATCAGGGTAAATGGCATCTGGCTAGGTTATGGTGCCACGGAGGCCACCACTTGGGCCGAGAAGGCTGATCAGGTAGACGCAAGGGCTCGACACATTCAGTCGGAGGTGGCTCTCCCTCCCTGGGAAGGTTACAGTTGTTAATCGTTTTATTGTTCCTCTCCTGTGGTATCCTGGTACGGTGATTGCTGCACCGGATCATGCCTTGGTGCGATTGGAGAGGATGATTTTTGATTTCATTTGGGGAAAGCGCAAACCAAACCTTGTCAAAAGGACCGTTCTGTATAAGACTGCCATCTAAACTGCGCTTTCTCCTTTTGAAAGGTGTTTTCGTTGCGTTTGAGAATCCTTCGTTTCCTTTTGCCTTTTTTGTTAGGTTCTGGTGTTTCTTTTTCGCCACCACTGGCCCGGATCCTTTTCCAATAACCGGCCAAAGGCGACACGCCTTTCGGGGGTGTATACTCAGATTGGTGACTCACTTCGTAGAATCAAAGAGGGTGGGCCAGATGTTCTGCTGAACGTGGCCCCCTCTGTGTTATACCCACTATTGTTTCGTTCAATGCTCGCGCCTGTGTGCCAGTCGGCTTGCCAAACCGCCATCTCTCCAGATGTGTGGCGGTCTGTGTAAGTCACTAGATAGCCGTCTCCGGGACTTGGCGTGGAGGATTGCACATGGGGTCCTCCTCATCACTAACCATTTTCGCCTAGTCAGGTGGCGATTGGGTGATTGGATTTGTCCCCGTGTGGGCTGTAAAGCCATCGAGACTATGCAACACCTTTTGCTGGGGTGTCCCTTTGTCCGGTTGGTGTGGGAATGGTTTCACGCCTTCGTTATTGGTGGTATTGGTTGCACACAGTGGGCCATTAGTAGTGATTTTGTTTGTATGGTTTGTTGCCCCCTGTGTGCCCAACCTGGGTTAGGGATCTGCTGTTGTTGTTTGCCGCTATCATCAGGAGACACATCTGGAACAGCAGATGCCGCCTAGTTTTCGATGGGGACGTCTGGAGGGCCCGAGGATGTCGTCCCCCTCGTGCAAAGTGACATAAGGTTGCGCATGGAGGCGGACAATGCACGGCTTCGCGACACTGCTTTACGTAGACGCTGGCGCAAGCCTGTCGTGTACTATCGGGACGGCAATCCCCGGATGAAATTCGGGGTGAGTTACCTGTTAGGTGTGGGGGGGGGGGGGGGTGTGTGGTCGTTACAAAAAATGGGTTGGGGGGGTTTCTGTTTGTAGTTGGCTTTTTGGGGCTGGTTTGTAGAGCTTTATTGTTTTGGTTCTGTTGGCCTTTGGGTCCGTGTCCTTTTCACGTCACGTTAAACGCTACATTTTATACATGTGGGTTAGTGAGAGATTTCTGTTTGTGGGTTTCAGTTGGGTTTTTGGTGGTTGTTATACAGACTGGGATTGTTTTGGTTCTGTTGACCTTTGGTCCGTTTTCTTTGTACGTAAAAAGCTCACGCTACCCACATACTTAGTTTGAAGTTAAACCAACATTTACTGCCTGATATATCGTGTTTACAAAGTTTTCAGACTCTGACCTCTAACCCTTGACCTCCATGAAAAACAGTAGGGATCCATTTACTTACTAACGGCTACCCACATACCACGTGTGAAGTTTAACCAACTTTCACTTCTTGAGATATCGTGTCTACGAAGATTTCTGACTTTGACCTCAAATGACGTTTGACCTGGTGACACCCACTGGTTTTCTCTGGGTCTTGTCGTTTCTAGACTGTCGCTGTTGGGTCTTGCAATCTTGCTCCTCTTCATACCTCCTTAGCATACTCAGCAGAGAGATGAAGCCTGGGGGTCGGTGAGCCTGTCTCGTAGTTGGAGGGTTGTGATGAGCAGATCGTCAAATAAGAGCCCTCTGATAAATTGCCGAAGTCTCATGCGATTGACATCTCCGGGAACCAATCCTCCCTTACTTAAAACATGCCGACTCGCACTCTGCAAACAAGAGAGGTATGCTGAGGGTTTCTCTTCATTGTTCTGCTTCATGCTATGGTTTTTGATTAGCAGTTCTTCTCCACTCTCGGTTGTTCCAAATACTGCCTCCAGGGCGGCAAGGTAGTCCTCCGAAGTCGCAGATGGGAGATCCTGCTTTAGGTCTGAAGTAATCTGGGATGCTGGGGGACGTAATGATTCCCTGATCCTCTTACGTTTCTCAATTTCTGGCACCCCAGTCCATTCGGCCATGAGACCCTCCACCTGCTCTACACAAGAGCTCCATTCCTCTTCATCTCTGGACAGATTGTCTTTCCCAGAAAAGAACTTGAGGCGTCGGTAGGAAGATGCGAGAGTGTACTGCAACTCTGTCTCCGGAGTGGTATTGTTGTCTCGGTAGCCTACTTCACGCACTATCATACGCTCCGTTGAATCTGTTGACTGTAGGCTTTCACAGAGGGGTATAATTTTGAATCACAGCTGTTCCTTCGCAACCCTAATGGTTGCATGTTTTCCAAATTCTTGGTCACCTATATCCATCTCATACTCGCAAAGAAGAAGAGTCTGTCATCCCCCCTCGGGTTACCTCTTTGCGACAAATCCCCACCAGTAACGCTCTAGTGATAGATTGAGTATGCCTAGCTGTGAGCAATATTGCTCGTGTCTCAGCCACATCTTCCTTTTTACACCACTCCCTCTTGG
This sequence comes from Apostichopus parvimensis, assembly GCA_000934455.1. Classification (NCBI taxonomy): domain Eukaryota; kingdom Metazoa; phylum Echinodermata; class Holothuroidea; order Aspidochirotida; family Stichopodidae; genus Apostichopus; species Apostichopus parvimensis. The sequence continues at coordinate 102,589 of KN885033.1, read as the reverse complement.
CCATACTTACCGGACAGCTCTCCAACTGGTGGTACCTTAATCGCTAGTAAAATATAGTGCAGCAAATATAAATAACAAACAAGGGAACCACACTCCCGTCTCATATAACACTTAAATACTGCACTAAACTCTTGATAACCTTTTTTTTCAAGAGAAGTGTATTCCCGGATAGGCCCCCAAATGTAAACCGTGGTTCTTCCGCCCTCTATTTAGGTTAGAGTAAAAGCCCCTTACGCAGAAGAAATAAAGACACAAAAAAACCCAAACACGTACTGAATTTAATACGGTCAGGGTACTCAACTATTGAGACGGGAGAACGGAATTTCCCCGTTTGAATACGGTGTGGTATACACTTAAATGCTATAACAATGAATGCTATCTCACAGTAGTGAGATAACCCCCTTCCAGATTAATACACCCCCCGTTGCATGCACTTATCCCAAGCTAGACTAAATAAATTTCCCCTAATTAATATCGCGCGTTGACTGGTCAGTTCGCGGACATCACAGGCTCAGGCGAAGTTCCTGCGACCCTCAAAGTATGGAGACCCGGTCATCAATACCAGAGAGGTTACCAAAAAGTAATAAAACACTACTACTACGATGACATCTGAAATATTTCAATATGCTTAACTACTGTTGCCAAACACTTTAAATCTGATGAAATCAATATATCAAAGTAATACAACATTGAACTTCTTGCAAGAGTGTATAAACTCCACGGTAAAACATGAGATAACCCTTTCCCAATCCGTACTAATCCCTTATGACAATAGTATACCCGTTTGTGTACAAACGCGGATCACCAATATTCTGCAACAACGCCCCACTTGGATATAACACAAAGCTCAGGTCTGCACCCATGGGCATATTGCTAATGTTATTTTATAACGAGCCCACGACTTCGGCATGTAATGTTATAAAGGGACTCGCCAGAGAGAGGTACTGAGGTATCTTGATGCCGTATTTTACGCTTCTTCAGGAGACGTCTCGAACGGGCGATAGAGGAAAACACTGTGACAGTTCTCACAAAAACAAGTTGACAAGATAGGATTTGATTACTGATTCGTTATAATTTCTTCTGTCGATTCTCTTCTCTAATTAAATAAAATGATTAGTTTGCCGGCAAAATAAAACAACTAGACATGATTATGTCACGGAAGTGACACAGACCCAGCCATTTATCCTTTCATGACCTTTGACCCTAAATTTGTAAATCTTGTTTGTTTGTTAATTTTTGTTTATTGCAGTTGATTTCAAACCAATGGGTTTTTGTTTGTTATTATGTTTTTGTTCTATTTTAATTTTTTGGTTTTTGTTTCTTTTGTTTGTTGTTTTCTAACAAGCAGTTTCTTTTAAGAAGGCCTATTTGCTTTAAATTACATTACAATCATGAGATTCAAAGCTTTTAATTTAAATTGGATTTTGAAAAAGGGTAAATCTGCAAAGTGGGTGTGTCGAATAGGCTACTAACACATTTGCGTAAATTTTGACCCCACAAGCAAAGGTCATATAATAAGGTAGTCATTGACTTTTCTTAATCTTTTATCAAGGCCTACAAGATGGCACATTTAGTTCTGTGTTTTGACCTGGTTTGAATTTTTTGGAACAGTTAACGTATATGACCCTTTTGACCGTCGACCCTAATTGAGCACAACCCAAAGACACTGACTACAGTTCATTCATATGCCATATAGCCATAGGTCAGATGAAGAGGTCACCATTTGACAAATTTCTGTCCGAAGCCAACATGCTGACACTGTTACTGTTGCCATTTCAGATTGTTTGAAATGTGACCTTTCTTTGACCTCTTAACCATATGTCAGACGAAAAGGTCACTGTGGACAATTTTGAATGTCTGCCAAAGTACGTGAACATGATGACTTTGTTACTTTTTTCCATTTGGGGTTGTTTGTGATTTGACCTTTCTTTGACCTTTGACCCCCTCAACCGTAACTCAGACAAAGAGGTCGCTGTGGACTATTTTGGATGTCTACGAAAGCTGAATATGAAGACTTTGTTACTTTTTCCATTTGGGGTTGTTCGTGATTTGACATTTCTTTGACCTTTGGCCCCTTAACTGTAAGTTAGACAAAGAGGTCAATGTCAATTGAGGTTATTTGTGATTTGACCTTTGACCCCTTAACCATAGGTTGGACGAAGAGTCACCGTGGACCAGGGCTCAAAATAATTTTTTGGTGACGAGGGCTCTTTTCAGCACAAGCAGATTTTTTACGAGGACTGTTTTACTAATGACGGGGGCTCTTTTTGGTGTTGCGAGGGCTGTTTCTCCTGTATAAATTGTAGCTACAAATTGATTAAATTTTACATTTTATCGCTAAAATTTAGTGTTTGCACGGGTTACCCGGGTGCGAATATTTTTTCCCAAACTGAACTGACACTGAAATTATTCCTCGATTCTGATTGGCTCTCAGCGAGCCAATAGGTTTCCGTATAGGTTTCCGTACGTATAGGTTATTAGGCTATATACAACTAGTAAACAAGTCAAAGGACACAGATATATCGACAAATGCCTTTTTTGTGTACACTCACTGGCTGGCACACACTCGCTCGCCGTCTTCATGGCGACTACATATTCGACTAGGCCTATCATGATTCATTCACTGAATACATTTTGAATTTATGATTATAAAACTAAAAGTATCGCAACTCCTAATGTACACAAACACCTCGAATATATGTACATCGGCTACATGTATACAATTACAAATACACTGTGTTTAGTTGTGTTGTGTGCTATACACAGTACAATAGGCTACTTTACATGTGCTGTGTAGAGCGGAGTCAAGCGAGTAAACAAACGATCGAGCGAGAACTGCCTATAATGGGCGCAGTAGTTGCGAATAGTTGCTTCATTGTGTTAAGAACACTATATACTTATATATACCTACCAAAAGTTTTGGAAAGTTGCTAATGTGAATATCTTGAATATGTTCGTGTTGATGTTCGTGTTGATGTTCGTGTTGATACTGATATCGACAGAGTTTGGAGGGATCCATGTTGAATACTAAAGTATATCACGTGCTCGCTGAGAGCCAATCAGAATCGAGGAAATAATTTCAGTGTCAGTTCAGTTTGGGAAAAAATATTCGCTACCCGGGTACCAGCCCGACGCGATACTACCCGGTTCCTGATTTATTACCCGAATCCTACGCAAAGGCAGATTTCCCATTGACTTAGTGTGGTGTTAGGCTACCACGTGATCGAAGATAACAGCAATAACGAAGGTACCCGCCTGACGCGACACTACCAGGTTCCTAATTTATTACCCGAATCCTACGCAAAGTGTGATTTAAAAAAAAATGGAAACCGATGGTTAGGCAGATTTCCCATTGACTTAGTTTGGTGTTAGGCTAACATGTGGTCGAAAATAACAGCAATAACGAAAGTATTCCATGGATATCTTATAACTGCGTCACAATTTCAGCGAATAAACAGATGGTTAGGCTTAGCTAGATTTCCCATTGACTGAGTGTGGTGTTAGGCTACCATGTGGAAGATATTATTCATTCATTGGTTTATTTTATAGAAGGAAAGGCTGACAAGGAATTTTACGAGATGTTTATGGATTATACGGGATAACTAAAAAATAATAATCGCTAGTGGCTTTTTACTAATCGTTTATTCCAAATGCGATCAAATTGCGCGAATCGCGCAATCTCGCGGCTAATGCGAACCCTGGGCCTGCATAATAGATAGTAGCATGGACATGGACAATTCCGGA
>KN885033.1:79503-92061 GCA_000934455.1 Apostichopus parvimensis | reverse complement strand
AAGTTTGATGAATAACTTACGATTTTTAACAAACAGTTTGCCTCTCATTACCACACTGGAACTGTCCGCTGTATACAGTAGCGGAGCGTCCATACAGTCAGGGGGGGGGGGCGGATGCCCCCCCTGACGGACTCAAATGGACTGCTGGCGCCCTTTTCAGCTTTTTACCACTTTTTACTTATTTGCGGTTATTGACTTTATTATTGCGCTATCATCTACCTATTGACATTTGTCACATTTTGTTGGTGTAATTTTCTGACAAAATGGCGATAACACCTATTTATTCTTCGTTTATCTGCAAATTAGCAAGGCCCGGAAAGGGTCATTTCCGGCGATCTAGAGTGTATCTTTACTCCAAAAATTTATGTACGCTCCGCGCCAACCAATGGTGGCGCTCCGCTTAGATAGTGTCGAGGGCGCCCCTACAGACTATTCTCGCCCCCCCCCCTGACCAATACCCCTAGCTCCGCCACTGCTTAGATCCCTTTAGCTGCCAAGCAAGAAATTTGAATTACCTGGTCCTTGTCAAATATTAATCAGGGGTATTTGACCTGGATTTCATGCAACGTTGGTTTGGGTTTGGATGAAATGATCCATTTTCTCCTCTCTGCCAGGGTCTTTGTCATCGAGCAGGACACGGTCTTGTAATCTGGTTGTTTTCTTCTCTTTTCTGCATTCAGCCACCCTATGTGGGTGGCTATGGTCAAGTCATCCTCCGAGGCAGGGCGACTGGAGAGATAGTTTTCATTCCCCAGTAAGTTGGGGGTCCACCGCAGAAGGTGGAGGCGAATGTGGCTTTCGTTCTGCTTTCAACTTCTTCTTCTGCACAGCCTCAATCTTCAGGTCCCGACGCTTACGCTTATTCTGGCATTTGTACTGCAGTCTATCCTTCCATAGCATCTGAAAACCAAAACAAACAAACAAACAAAAATGAATGTCTACACAATTGGCTGTACACACTGTACATGTAAGTACTGGTTGACATTCATTTTATAGTTAAGTCTTTGAATTAAATGAATTAAACCAGAAACAGACAAGTACATTGCAAATAGTATTTGTTTATATGAAATTAAAATCTGCACAGTATTGAATTGAATGACCTTGAAGTACAATACCCACGCTCAAAACACGTGGAACATGAAACAGGCAAAAAGGTTTTTTTTGTAAAAATCCAAAATTTTGAGGATTTTTCATTTCAAAATAAGGCAAAACACCCTCCTGAATTTTTTTGTACAAACAGAGTGGTACTTTATCTCTTCCAGAAAATAATCATCAGATTTTTTCAACATGACGAGTTTTGAGTTATTGGCTGTCAAAGACGACCTCTTTTGTACATCGGAGCAACTTAACAACTTCCTAAATTAATATTGAGAAAAGCTAGAACCCTGAAGTTTGTTTAGCTGTAAGAACTGTATACGTATAATTAAAGTATAAACCCCTGACAGCTCTAACATGGTTACTTTGGTAAAAAAATTGGCATCAAAACCCCTACCTCATGCTGAATCGCAGCATAAAATAACAACTTTAGAGTTGCACAACTTGCAAATATAGTATAGGAAAGCATTGTAATCATTATTTTGTATTTTTTGTACTTCACATAAGAACCTCTGAAAGAATCAAGTACCCTGAAGCAATGGTTTAGGAGCAATTCATCACTAAAAATAGCACTTTTTTTAGTGAAAAGTACAAAAATTGAATATTTTGACACTTTTAAGTTGACCTAACAATATTTTTGTAGCCTAATTTTGTATTTTCCTCTTCTATGGGATAGACTCTATATGCATCTGCATTAGAAAGGTAGTAGGATGTTTAATTGCTGAGAAATGAGACCTCAAACGTCAAGAAAATGCCAAATTGCCACGGTGGCGACAAATTGCGGAATTTCAAAGTGTGCTAAATCTGAAATTTTCAGAATATGCTTATTGCATGGTGTTCCAATCATACAATAAATTTGGGAAGTTTTTGAAGATGTCGAACTACTACATACTCCAAAATTTGGTGATTTGATAAGGAATGACCCAATATTATATATCCGTTACTGGAATTCTATTTCTTTAACCAGCCAGCCTAAAACCGAATGTCCGCCGACATTTGTTACTTAAACTCTTTCCATTTTCCCCGATGGACACGTTGCTACAAATTTATACAATACATCCGTTACTCAAATTATATCTCTTTAACCTGTCAGCCTAACTCCGAGTGTCCCCGACATTCATTACGTGACTTTTTCCATTTTCCCCCGATTAACACGTTACTACAATGCATCCGTTACTGAAATTATATTCTTTTTAACCAGCCAGCCTAACTCCAAATGTCCCTGACATTCGTTACTTGAACTCTTTCCGTTTTCCCCGATTGTCACCCGACTACAAATTTAGAATCAACAATTACTAAAATTCTATTTAATGTCGCCATTCTCTGAATAGGCTAGGCCTATATATTTTATCTTCCATTCAATCAGACATAAGAACTAATCAACTTCGAGTAGGCCTAGGCTATATCAGTATCACATATTTTCTGTATATAGGCATAGCCTATAGCCTACATACCCTGGGGACGTTTTGGTTCTGCATAGGCTATATATAGCACGGGGACTTTTTGGTAAAAAGCGGGGACGTTTTGGTAGGAAAAAGGCGGGAACGTTTTAGTCAGGGTACGTTTTGAATGTATACCCTGCAGTACTAGTAGTAGTAGTACTAGTAGTAGCCTACGGTACTCTTCAGTACTCAGAAGGCCTGCCTAAATTAGCCTAGCCTATGCCACAGGCACTTGTAACATTAGGCCATATACTTACTGCAGTATATATTATACAGTAAGTATATAGCGTGATGTTACAAGTGCCTGTGGCCTATGCTAGGCCTTTGCTACGCTGACAAATAAAAGTGTCATGAATTCATCGATTTTACTCACCGAATACTTCCTTCGATCTCCATCATAACGAATTTGCAGTACCGGTACACTTGCGAGCGAACCAGCATATAGAAGTAGTAGTAGTAGCAAAGATATTTCACCTTCAGTGAATTATCTTTGGTAGTACTAGTTCTAGTAAGTTCAGTCTCGTCTGGCTGTACTATATTATTATATATACTATAAGCCACATGTACAGACGCGCCACCGGCCGGCCGCATGATCAAAGGGATAAATCTGCATATTCAATGCATTTGTTGCAATACGTGCTTATGATTGGTTCACTAAATTTTAACGCAAAACGTTGACCAATTATGTGTGTGTATCTGATACCGCGGAAAGTTTTGTAAACGTCGGTTACTTAGTCAGTCTAAAATGCTAGTCGGTCAAGTTAGTCAGTCCAGACTTGCTAGTCGGTCGAGGTTATTGGCGTTAGTCAGTACCCATGAACTAGTCGGTCGTAATAATTCCCTAGTAGGTCTTGACTGACTAATTGCCGTGACTACTCTAGCACACTTTAGTTAGTCGGTAATGACTGACTAGTGTTATTCACTAGTCCGTAGCGTTACTGACTAGTTTATGTTTTCAGTGTGGAGGGGGCGGGGGGCAATGTCGACTCATCGTCCCCATTCTTGACCGCCGTCATGGGGAGGGGTATACAGGGTTCGTACACTTTTTTCACAACAAAATTCAAGCACTTTTCAAGCACCAAATTTATGTTTTCAAGCACATACTTATCATTAACAATAGACATTCTTTGAGACAGAGGCATAAAACACACAAAGCTGAACAAAGTAATCAAGTACAAATTCTTTAACACCCTGATAAAATTAAAAACTACATACAATGAATGGAACAAATCTTGAAAGGTATACTGACAGATACAGGTTATTCTATCAGTAAAAAGAGCATTAAATTCTTAGTATGTCAGACTTTGAATTTTGAAAATACCTATACTTTATGAGCGTTTAAAATTTCTTTAATTTTTAATGTATTCAGAAACTGTGACCTATAAAGTGGGACTACTTCTATTATGTCTTTATTTTTCTTTATAATTTAACCTTTAATTTGAACTATTAAAATTGTTCGGTTTATCATGTTATGTTTCAGATTGATTACTCATATACCCAAGTAAAAATTACTCACAGAAGAACAGATTCCAGGATACCAAAGAGAAGTCACGAGAGTTTAAAATACAAAGGACTATATTAAGCTAAAATATGCAAGCACATGCTTTGACATGACAGGATTTAAATAATTTTTCTTAATTTATGCTAATGAGCGTGAAAATTGAAAACGCTCTAATTTGGTCCATTTTTAACCAATTTTGATGGTTCTTTTTGCTATTTTCATGGTTTAAAGTACATTTTCTACTAATTAAGCCCCAGTTACCTTTATCTGTCAGTATACCTTTAAAAAATATGTGTTCTGTACAGTCAGTATTTAAAGTCAGTATTTACATGCTTAATGGCAAACAATAAATAGAGTATTTATAAATAGCTTGTTGGCCAACTGTATTATAGCTTCACTTTATAGCTTCACTTTATCAGTTTATATAGTTCCTATAGTATCTTAAGCCATTTATATCAATATTTATTTCACATAAACTGGAAATGATATACTGTATTACACAATACACAATATGTCCAGCCTGGAATCAAAGAATAGACAATTGATATCAACCACTATGTTACTGTATACATCTGAGTGAACTGGAATATAAAATATTTGTCTTTTCTACAACACATATGCCAAGCCGTGCATCAATCATATTAAGTACTCTTTCTACTTGAGTTTCAAAGTACTCAAGAGATCATATTATGGTCAATAAGTTATGATATACAGTTCTGTATAATGTGGTATTGGAGAGACTGCTTACTCTAAAGAACATTATATATGTTTAATAAATTGTATCATTAGTTGAATATTATTTGAGTACTGCTCCTGTGTCCAAATGTTTAATTTCTGAAACCTATATATTATTATAATTGGTGTTGTTGCCATACGGCACCTTTTTATTTGTCATTACCAATAAATTTTAATAAAAGCCTGATAAAAATATCACATTCTTGTTATTCAGAAACACTTGACAGACAGGATAAGTATTGTATACTGTATGATACAGTAAATTATCATAAAAGAGTCATTTTCTTTCATATAGTGTATAATACAATATACAATGTAGCACAGAAAACATGTTTGTGAATACTAAATAAAGTTACTGTAAAATAAATGAAATGTTTTTGTTTTTATATATACTGAACTGTAAATATTTCTTCTGAAAATGTTTTCCATAGAATAAATTAGCCTTCGTGGATTAAGTTGTAAGTTTTGTTAACAACATACATGTAAAAAATTTAAAACAAAACATATATACATTCAAGTGTATGCTCAAAAGGGCATGCCTAGACTTGTTTTTGCAAATCTTCAATTTTTTTGGCAAGTCTTTTATTTGGGAAGCTTTCTGTTTCGCTGTTCTTCGTAGACTGTTGGATTTGGCTATCATTGTTAGATTTCCAGTCGATTCTGCTTTTACGGCACATTTATCAGCAGATTTCAAAAGACCATCCACATCCATTTCTACACGGCTTTTTTTCTTTCTTGTCTCGTCGATCTTATCAGTTAAACATTTACGTTTCAAAATCATTTGCTGCTTCTCCTTTTTTTTTGGCTCATCGAGATAGGTTATATACCGCTGCCTTGCTGCTCCAGCCGAAAGTATAAGCTGCTTTGTTATGGGAACATTGAGTGTACCACCCACACTACGTATGTAATCTTGAACTAACCGCTGTGATATAAACGACCGCTCTTGTAGAATCTCAACTTCAATCTGTTTATTGAAGTAAAGTCCTCGCTCAACGGTGGCTTGTCCATGTTAAATAACAATAACAGCTTTATCACCACATATCCCCACAATGCCCGGTATTCATCCTTACCAGCCATTTGTCCAAACAAAAAGCAATCTAGTCTGTCTTTGCAAGTATCAAATTCCCTGAACTTTGCTGGATTATGTGCGACGCCTTCAAGAAAAGTTGAATATTCTTTGATAAGAGCATCACACTAATTTTCCTTCACAACCTTTGCAGCTACAAAATGTTCCAATATCTTGTTAAATTTGATTTCACAGTCATCTTGATGTGAAGCCATTCTGTGTGCTTTTTACGTGCAAAGAAAACGGACACGGACCAAAGGTAAACAAAACCAATCCCAGTCTGTTAAACAACCACCATAACCCAACCGAAAACCCACAAACAGAAACCTCTCACGAACCCACAAACGTAAAGAATGCAACGTTCAACGTAACGTGAAAAGGACAGTACGGAAGCGTAGAAGGGACATTGCATTGACGAGTTACCGACTTGACAAAACGACAATTATCTGCAAATTGACGAGTTGACGAGATGGTAACGTGACAAAATTTCGAAAATTTACGTTTTGACGAGATAACGGATCTCGTCAATGCATCAATTTTCTGCAAATTGACGAGTTGATCAGTTACGAGATGGTAGTAAGTGTGCAACTCGTCAATTTGCAGAAAATTGATGCATTGACGAGATCCGTTATCTCGTCAAAACGTAAATTTTCTGAATTTTGTCATTTTGTCGAGATGGAAGTAAGTGTGCAAGTCGTCAATTTGCAGATAATTGTCGTCAATGTAATGTCCCTTCTACGCTTCCGTAGAACAGGAACCAAAACAACAAAGCTCTACAAACCAGCCCCAAAAAGCCAACTACAAACCACAAACACAACCCCCCCCCACCCCCAACCCATATTATGTGAAGCCATTCTGCGAGGGCCATTCTGCGAGGGTCAATGCATACTGTGCAACGTAGAAGCTGATAAGTGATCGGGGCTTTCTCCAGGAGTTTACAAGATAGTTTCACCAGAAATTTCTGACAATCTAATTTAAATTGTTGGCTTTGTTCGTCTGAAATTTTCTTTGTTGCTAGCAGGGCCTTAACTTTCTTCCGAGCAATGAAGCCTATGTCAACTTCACCTATTGGACATTGCGCAGCAGAACTATTCACATCCATGTTTACCACTTTTGTGATCTTGTTTACATCTGCAATAGCATCCTTCTTTACAAAGCGTTTCATTATGTCTTTCAGGACTGCATGCATGTCAGTTGCCAAAAATGGCAACATGGGTTTGTCAGTTTCATACCTGACCAGAAATGGGTAAACTTCTTTTGCTACTGAGGTGAAAAATGCCAGCTTAGCTTCTAGAAGTGGATCTTTCATTGCCTCAACAATGACCTCGAATGACTTTGTTTTCGGACAAGACACTTGCTGTGCTTTTGCACTTTTCACATACTTAGCAATATCTGGCAGTATTTCCTGAATTCGCTCAGCTACAGGGACATTCTCCAACCACCTGTGTTTACAGAATTTTAGAGGAAATTTGGTGTTGCCTGTTATCTTTTGGAAGTCCTCTCTTCTTGCAGGGGTGTCATGGAAAAGCCAGTGCGCACTTGAAAATAGTTGCTCGATTCCCCATGATGAAGCTTCTCCACCTGCCTTTAAAGGCATTATTTAGGATGTGTAGTCCACATAATCCAATATTCAAACTTTGGCAATCAAAGTCTTTGGACATTTCCTCACAAAAATCCTTGTAGCATCGCCAGTTCACATTGGGACCATCCATTGAAATCTGGTAGAAGCAAAGTACAACAAACTGTAAAAATGGAATTTGCTGAAAATCATATTTGGCACAGTTAAAAATGGTCAATGATGCACCTTGCCAGGATTGGTAGGCATGGCACAAACTGTTCAAAGGAAAACATGAGAGTTTACCTCGTACTACCCGGACAAAATGGATATACTTGTTCTAGAAGTTATAAAAAAAAACAGGCTTGAACTGGCCCGGAAGGCCCCTACCTTATAACAATATGTGGCATTTTGACTTGGGATTTAAATCATAAACTACTGCCGGTATGTTGTTTTGCTGAAAACGAAATTCTTACAGGCTTTTCAGTGCTTGAAAATCATTTACATGATTGGTAGCCAGACTGGTCACATAAGCAGCCTAAATGGGATTTTGGTAGCCCAAATGATAAATACAAATACGAAACTCACTGTATTTTGGTAGTCCGTTGGGCTACCACATCGTGAATAGTAGGTGCCCGAGCAACTAATTTGGTAGCCCTGGGCACCCGGCGCATAGGATTTTTCGAGCCCTGAATTTTACTGGAATTCCCCTTCCGACCTTTTATTGTCAATCCGACATTGAACAAAATTGCTCACATACAAGTATTCAATGTACAGTCCATTATGTACAGTATGTGAGATATCCAGACAATTAGCAATTAGTATAAAGTAACTATAAAGGTTCTTTCAAAGATAAGAAATATTAAAAGGTCAATTAAATATCAATGAGTCCTAACTCACCTGGAAGATTTTTGGAATTTCAAGTCCTTCCACTGCATCACGGAAATGCATCATCATATCCGCTGCTGTTGCATGTCCCATAAAGACTGAGTTGTAATAACGACTCTCCACTAGTAACTTATTGGTATTCCAAGCACGGACATGCACATCTAATTGCTTTGACTGTGTGACAGCATTCATGCTTTCGTCGAAGAGAACAACATAATTGTCCTCGTTTTTTCAAAGTTTGATTAGTTCCTCTTTAAAATGAGGGGCAAGCCCAAAACATCTTAGATAGGCACATTTCATCCCCACACGAAAACTGTTTGGCTATTTGGCTGTCGGGGGACATTTTCTGAAATAATTTTGCAGTGTCTGTTGATGAATTATAATAGTGGCTGTCTATTACCTTTAAAGCCCACGTTATTTCGGCTATTAATGTATCCTCCCGGGTAACGTAAGTATCAAGGGTTGATTTGTTTGTTGGCATACTGGTAGTACTACTACTAGTAGTACTAGCGACAAGTTCTAGTGATCTTGCAGTGGTCGAAGGTGCGGTAGCACTAGCAGTTGCAGCCTGATCAGTTGGTTTCATTAAGTTTAAAATTAATGTGGATTGTTGTTGGGTCCCTTTTCAAAATTGGAGATGTTTTTTTCCTTTGATATGACTAGATAGACATATAAAGCATGGGTGAAGCTGCTCTTGTATTTCATGCAAACACAACATTTTGCTTTATGTTGGTCGTTAGTCACAGATAACAGCCAGCTGGCATATTTGGGGTTTTCCAAGCAAAGTTTATTAAAACTACACTTTCCCATGATCATAAGTCCAGAAGTGAAACAATTAAAAAAATATCAATCAACATGGTTCATGAGTCCTCAAGTTAATAATAATAGCGATAGGCCTACATCGGTAAACGAAGAGAACAGTGTATTAAGCGTAACGTTTGTGTTCGTCATACTGTTTATATGGTAGGCAACGCTACAAAACGCGTTTCTCTAATGTAATATTATTGTCAAAATCCTTCGGTAAATTATCACTAAAAAACAAACCATGCGATAAATTGAAGAAATCCTGGTGTAAAAAGCTCTTTTCTAATTCGGCTACGAATATTTTAGTGTTAAAAATATCCTTCTAAAAAGGTTTTCTTTGACACTTTCTATGTTAATATTCTCCGTAATCACGCAAATATTGATAGGTCATGTCCACAGATAATTATAAGCCACTGCGGAAACTGTTAAATTCAGCGTGTACAAAATCACGCAATATCTAATGCAATGTGTACGCTGGGTATATAAAGACATGATCAGTGTTGGATTTTCAGGATTTGAGAAGGTTGTCCGAAGGACTAGCAGTTTCAAAGATTTTGGTAGTCCTGCAAAAAACTTGGTAGTCCTTCCAAATTTTCCACCAAAATTGTTCACAGCATGCATGTGTTTACGTGATATATCCGAATTGTAACGACGCTACACGTGCGCCGCATACAGACAGTATTGTTTATGATATACAATATAAATGATAAATAATTTATCGTTCAAGTAGGTAGGATTTAGATTGTTTACTACTGTACAGCTCACATGCGTACGTCCAGCAATGCATTTTCACTCGGCCTACAGACTGTCCGTGTCTGATCGACTGTTGTTACAACCAGGGTAGAAATTAAGATTTGGCTTTGGGGGCTATTTTGGAAAATGAAAAGTTAAAAACACCCCTCTTAATGTATTTACGACGGTTTTTTAGTTAAGGTTTAGGGGTGCTCTTTTCCAAAATTCAATATGCTGTTTAAGGAAATGGTTGTAAGCATTTAATATGATAAAGTAAGCACAATTACCCTCTTCCTAGTGCTGCGACCTTAAAGCAAATTCATTAAAAGTTTAATCGCAAAAATTTGCGATCGTTTAGCAAATAACGTAAATCCACCGAATATATAACGAAAAACCAATAACCCATCAACTGAAATAGAAAACACAGGTTTACTTCCGCTGAGGGTGCCCTTCCCTAAAATCATGTATTTTTTCGTGTGTGGATGAAATCACTCACCACCAAATACGAAACCATTATATACTGCTGAAAAGTAATCGAAGTTAAAACCTTCAATCCATCGCCACAGCAACGGTGTACGTAAAATACAACATTCCCTCTTTAAGACATAGCACATACCATCCAAACAACTGCCGATTTGCAGTAAATTGTGAGTTGTAAACAAAGCTACGCATTTTTAAATTTTTTTTGGGCAAAACGATGGTTAGGCTACATTTCCCATTGACTTAGTGTGGCTGTTAGGCTAACATGTGGTCGAAGGTTGCAGTATTTCAGGGATATTTTAGTTCTAGCTAACTGCGTCACAATTTCCGCGAATAAAGAGATGCTTAGGCTAGATTTTTCCGTTGACTATGTGTGGTGTTCGGCTACCATGCGCGCGACGATAGCAGCAATGAAAGTATGTAAACAAAGCTACGTAAAGTTTTTTTGGGGGGCAAACCGATGGTTAGGCTAAATTTCCCATTGACTTAGTGTGATTGTTAGGCTAAAATGTGGTCGAAGATTGAAGTTTTTCATGGATATTTTTATTCTTTATTTGCGACACAACTGAGCGAATAAACAGATGGCTAGGTTAGATTTCCATGTTGACTCAGTGTGAAGTTAGGCTACCATGTGGTCGGAGATTTGTGGGGATTTTTGGTTATTGTCGCTGGTACTGAAATTGCTTAGTGGAGGCCGTAATTTGCCAGTGACTGTGCGAGAAGTTTGCGGTGATTGTGCGCGACCCTCCCTCGTAATTTTTTAGACAACTAAGACATTCTTTTAAGTTTTGTTTTGTCACAATTTGACTATTCTACGGTAATTATTGTGTAAGAATTACATAGAAAATATGATTTGCATTAAGCATGTTAAATTTCAAGCACTTTTCAATGTCATTTTCAAAAAATATAAGAATTCAAGTACTTTGAAGGCCTTGAAAACTGACCAATCAAATTCAAGCATTTTCAAGGTTTTCAAGCACCCGTACGAACCCTGGGTATAAGGGGAGGGGGACATTTCTTTTTTGCTGTCTCGAAGGGCTTACATGCAAAATGGTGCTATATATATATATATATTTTTTTTTTTTATATTGTAGATTCAAGTGCTGAAAATGTCCTGATTTTCATTCTATCAATGAATAATAATTCCTAATTTTGACAACCAATACTTTTTCGGGATTTATTTATTTTGTTTAAAAATCAGGATTCGGGTTGAAAAAAGAGGTTAGGGTTCAGTCCCCAGGCATGATCTGTTAAAAAAACAGAAAATCCGGAACAGTTTCCAGAAGCTATGACATCATGGGGCGTAGGCTGGTCTCAACCGGGGGGGGGGGGTGCGACATTTGAGAAGATGGAACTCAATTCCAAGAACAAGCATATGTATAGGCAGCATAAAAATGGGGGGTGGGTGAAAAATTTTTCTTTTTACAATAGTTTCTGTATATGTACAATCATATTCATAAATACATATATGACGGTTGCAACGCGCGCGGAGCGCGGAAAAATATTTGTAAACAAAATACTTCGCGTGCGTTGTAGGCCGTTTCATATATATATATATGTATATATGTCACAGGTATGAATTATGCCCCCTACAAAAAAACTTTAACTTGTCATTTTCCAAGTTGCAGTATCATGCAGTATCATATCTATTAATACGACTGCATTGTCAGAAGTTAGCAGATTCCAATCTGTCAGTTTGTTTACTGCGGGGGCTGGGCACGCTGCTGGTTGACAATACAGCAACGCCATTTTATAAGATAAACTATAAAGATTTGTCTGTCTACTCTCTTCCCTCCAGGTATGTACATAATGTATTGATTTTACCTTCAATGATTACAAACGATAAATGACTCCTCAGCGGTCATTCTTTGATTACTTAAAGCAGGCTTGTTGCCATATTCACCATGATTATAAAGTTACTTTTCTTCATAGTTACGGCCAGGCCGTTGGCTTACGTTGACCATACGTCCATGTGATAGTATATTATGTTGGCAAAGCTGTACTGTTAATACAGAGTCTATTAGCGTAGGTTTGACAGCTGTAGGCATGGTCTGTATTATGTGTGTTAGGTAGCAGTTGCTCTGGGTTTTATGCATTTGTGTAACATTACATAGTGCATGGGGTAGCGTGATAAGCAAATGAATAGGGTTGAATCATACAAATTATATAAGGAGCCTCACCTCAAGGAGTGATCATATAGTTGATCATTATGCTGTTAATTGAGTTTAATGTTATTATGTAAAAGGACACTCATTCACTT
>KN885033.1:2479-42114 GCA_000934455.1 Apostichopus parvimensis | reverse complement strand
ATTATATTTGGAAAGCAGAAATATATACATTATTTACAAAAGCAATTACCCAGAGAGTTGGAGCACGTCTCCACAAAATCAGATAAAAAGCTTACTTGAAACTTCCATGTAGAAGCAAAACCCTTGAACTTAGCTACCAATATATACATTATTTACAAAGGGTTGGGGTGATTTCCCTCCTTTAAAAACTCAGTGAAATAGATCACCGAGTAAAAAAAACAAAATTAAATAAAAATTCACTGAAAAAGATCACGGGGTGAAAATATGGAAAAACTAATATCTACATAACTAATTCAATAATAATCACCAAAAAAAGAAACAAACTATTTTCACCCATGAGAAACATATGGTTACCTAATCTCAAAAAAAAACAATACAAACATTATATGCAAAGAGTTGGTGATTTCCCTCCCTTAAAAAACACAACTTTAGTGAAAAAGATCACCGAGTAAAAAACAAAATTAATTAAAAACTTAATTGAAAAAGATCACCGGGTGAGAATATAGAAAAATTAATATCTACATAATTAATTCAACAAAAGTCACCAAAAAAAGAAACACAAACTATTTTCAACCATGAGATGGTTACTGATGGTTACATGGTTACATGATGGTTACATGATGGTTACATGATGGTTACTGAATCTCAAAAAACAATATTAACATTATATACAAAGGGTAGGTGACTTCCCTCCTTTAAAAAACACAACTTCAGTGAAACAGATCACCGAGTAAAAAAACAAAATTAATAAAAAAAACTTTAGTGAAAAAGATCACTGGGTGAAAATATAGAAAAACTAATATTTACCTCACTAATTCAACAATAACTTTCACACATGAGAAACATATGGTTAATGAATCTCAAAAACCAATATAAACATATACAACGAGTAGGTGATTTCCCTCCCTTAAAAAACACAACTTCAGTGAAAAAGATCACCAAGTAAGAAACAAAATTAATAAAAAAAAACTTCAGTGCAAAAGATTACCGGGTGAGAATATAGAAAAACTAATATCTACATAAATAATTCAACAATAATCACCAAATATAAGCACAAACTATTTTCACCCATGAGAAACATATGGTTACTTAATCTAAAAAAAAACAATATAAAAATTATATATAAAGAGTTGGTGATTTCCCTCCCTTAAAAACACAACTTCAGTGAAAAAGATCACCGAGTAAAAAACAAATAAAGCCAAACTTCAGTGAAAAAGATCACCGGGTGAAAATATAGAAAAAGTAATATCTTCATAACTTATTCAGAAATAATCACCAAGATAAAAATGAAACCCAAACTATTTTCACCCATGAGAAACATGGTTACTGAATTTAAAATGAGAGAAAAAAATTACCATGAAAGGCTGCAGTGCCCGAACTTTGGAATCTATGCCCTTTATTTTACAAAAAAGCACCATTGATATTTCAAACTTATAAAACAATTCAACTCGCACAAATTTGAGAAATATATTGTGCTGTCAATGAAGTTAGTAATTCCTACTAGTTATGTGTGTTGTTGAAAACCATCCAAACGGAAGCGGTAGAATTCTTAATGTAAACATAGAAATTTGAGTCGAATGCAGTATTTTCTGCAGTCTCAATATTGCACCACTTGCCTCACCTGTTCTTTCTACGATTTGTTCTACGTTGATGGTTTGTTTCACATGAGCCAGATGAGGAAGGTATATAGTGTGCAATGGTGTTTTGTCTACGATTTCTTTGAATAATTGACTAACTGCCCTTAAATTTTGACGAGTTTGTGGATACATCCTCAGAGTGCATCGAACAATTTGCTCCAACACATCATCATTTAGACGTTGCATCTTAGGCTGGGCAGTGCTTCCAACTCCAGTGGTGTTTTCTTCCGTCTTTGGTTTTGTACAGTTTGTACAGTAATAGTACAATGGAACTAATTCACTCTTAAACTGTTCACATTCCATATGGTACCAATTGCGGCACAAGCAACAAAAAATTTGATGTAACATGTTGCTTCCGTCATATTCTTCTGCACAACATTTGGTCCAGTTTAGACTGAGTTCTTGTACTTTAACCAAACTCGCCAACGTATTCATGAGGGGTTTATTGACTACATCGAATTTTGTTGTAATGTGTTGCACCTTCTCCAAGATATCGTGGTATACATCAGAGTAGTCACTAAGCGTGCGTATCTTGCAAGACGAATATGTACGCGCGTAATGATTTTCATATGACAGAAGGATATTTCTTCGTATCCACATCCGGGTTGTCTCACTGTTTATCTTGTTGTACACTTTGCCGGTGATTGCTGTGAAAGCATTGAGTATCGTGTACACACCACAGTCACAGCCATTTGGTTGTCGAGGAGCATCGTCTGCCTGGAAAAATTCCCATTCTTCGTGACAAAAAGGCGCATCGGCAACTTTATGAGCAGCGCCTAGCAAATAAATCAGCAATAGTCTGATTCGTCCCACGGATGTTGTTTTGGTTCTTGCAGAATCGAAGAGATACAGAGCCTTTTCTCTTATATCAGCAACCGCAAGGCACCAATGGGATCCTGGACCATGTGTATCTGTGTTAAATGGGATGATGAAAAAATCTTTATTCATTGCGCAATGCCTTTCCATAAATTTGTAGTATTGCTGATATCTTCCCCATGAAAGTTGTTGATATAAGTGAACTGGGCATAGTAGAATTGTGTCCATCATATCATGATCCATTAAAATGGTCAGAAGACATTCGTCAATTGCTTCTCCATCCAACCACTCCCTTGGCTTAACGGAATTCAAAGTTCTTCTCTTTTCTCCATCCAACATGTGTTGTAGTTCCTTCTCCAATCGTGCTACTTTCTCTGACATGCCTGTTTCTTCCCATGGGAACGGTTCTTTCTCTTCAGAAGTTGATTCAACTTTTTCATCATGTATTTCAAAATCACATGGGACATCGCTACCCGTGTGATGAACTTTAACTTGGGCAGCCTTTGGCAATACCTTCGGGGTGGAAGTTCTTATACCTGCCATGCTCGTTCCAACAAAGCTCTTGTCACAGTCACTGAAATTTACGCTGATATCAGGTAGTTGCGAATCAGGGGCGCCGGTTACGTTATAGTCGTAACCTTGGGAACGTGGCTTTTTGCGCCCAGACTTTCTTTCCTTTCCTCGACGATTTCGTCTCATGCTCGATAATGAATAAGTGCTTTTATCTTTCATATCAGTGCAACCTATTGCCATCTGCACGGCTAGGATGTGGTAGCACAATCCTGTGCTTGGGCAAGTACATTTCGGTGGACTTGGGAATAGCTTGACCGCGTGAGTAGTTGAGCTTGTAATACTTCGTACGGTAAAGGAAGCCGTTTGAGGTGCAAACCCAATCGCTCCGGTGTCAACGCAGCGTCGAGCAAGTGACTTCTGTGAAAGGCGAAATGTGTCTGTCTTTTCTACTGATCGTTGCGGGTTTGCAGTTTCTTTCATCTGTTTGACAATCTCATCAATAGGGATGAAATCCGGAAATCGAACGTCCTTCACCATTTGCATCATGTTTGCAAACTCTTTCTTGATGCTATAGTTCCCAAGATTGCATTTAGCTCTTGCAAACTCATATAAGTAATATTTCTGTAAGTGAAACAAACTGAGAACCATTGCATCCACCGGCAGCTCTTTAAATCCATTCATTTCTTTCAACACCTTGTTAAAGGACTCACTTATGTTATTGGTTGCAGTGGTATATTTTCTGAATACGGCAAACTTGTCAGTGATAATACGGGATGAATGTTCTTCTATGTCTGTTCTTAAATTCTTCTTAAAGTATTCCTGAAATGGAATACTCCACAGTGGAACCAGCTTTTGAAGAATTTCTTCAAATTGTGTCGGCGTGTGCGCATTCGTGAATATATCAATATGGTCTTTAAGGACTTTGATATCGTCTTTCTTCCCTCCGTGCTTACGAATCCATTCTCGCACATCTGACAAGATGTGATTGTGGCAATACACCAAGGTCGCATCAATCTCCAACTCGGCGAAGGCTTCTGTTATTCCCTTTTCTCTATCAGTCACGATGGGGATGCTTGAGAAATCGTTAATTTCCAAGTTGTTGAATAAAGCACTAAGGAATTGATGGTGGTGCGCTTTGTACTTACGCGAATGTAGAAGAAATGCCACTGGATATATTGGGTCACCATTCAGAAAGATGTTTCTGACAACAAATGCGGAAAGATAGAAATCTCCGAGGTTGAAGGTGGTGTCGTACGACATAAGTTGCGGTAGGTTTGGATTGAGCCGACTCTCCCTTATCATTTGTCTGGCGTGAGCAAGTGAGTCTGGAAGGCCAACTGTTATGAGTATCTCTGGATATATGGAAATATTCCAAACAAATCCCTCCAACTGAAGGGCAAGCTCATACAAAGCAAAAATCTCGTCATTGGCAATGCCCCTTTGCTTCCTTTTGTTGTGTACAGCGTTGTAAACTTGTTTACATTTTGCGGTTTGTTTGTAGGCATTCTCATGTCGTTGTCGTGTGCTCCCATGTTATCCTTGCTTTGCATGTCTCTGTATACCTTCCCTGGCTTGTCCGAAGTGACGGTTGTTTCTTTGATGTCGTCAATGACAGATTTTTTTGTTGGTATGAAGGGTCGCTCCTTAAGTGAATTGCCATGTGGCAAACTTTGTGCAATTGAATGGTCCCCTATATAGTGAATCAAAAATAGGCGTCGTCCGTTATTTTGATACCGTAAGCAGTAAATATGTTTCGAAAAACCAGGTAAGGTTTCTTTTCCAGTTCCGTTGGGGTCCTTTATGTAGTAGTACCGCTTGAGTATACCACAATTGTACTTTCTTTTGGTATGTTGGTTTGAACCTTTTGAAACCCATCGGTACTGGTCACATCTGAAGTCCATGAGTTGTTCTACCCGTTCTGTAGAGGCTCGG
Organism: Apostichopus parvimensis; assembly: GCA_000934455.1. Taxonomy (NCBI): domain Eukaryota; kingdom Metazoa; phylum Echinodermata; class Holothuroidea; order Aspidochirotida; family Stichopodidae; genus Apostichopus; species Apostichopus parvimensis. The sequence goes on along the minus strand of KN885033.1, from coordinate 37,216 downwards.
TATAAAAATACTTGTCCGCCATGAGGACGTACGGGTGGTTCACTCATTATCGAAGCATCGTCATTATTACCATTTAATATATCGCTTACTTCCTCATTGTTGAAGGGTTGGTGCCTTCCCTCCATGTACAGTAGATTGACACTAGCCATGCCTCTGTTTATCTGAAAAATTTTCAACATATAAAGAATTATAAATAAAGTTTTCCGACTCTTGTTTCGCCTTCCATGTACAGACTCTTAATGTGTTTTGAAATTTGAAAGCTAATTTGGAGATATTTAATTTTGACACGCGAATTGAGGCGCGTAAAAAGGTGAAAGTAAGTGGCAAATCAGCAGTTCGAGTTCAATTCACAAGCATTTAGATAATTACTGAAGTCGATGAAGGAAATCTTCACACCGGTCCCTTCACGAGCCACACAACGCTTCATTCATTCGTTATTCTCATGATAATATTCAATTTAATTTCATGCTTTGAAGACATATCTTACTTTTATTACGTCATTTATATTTAAACCGCCAGGACCCAAACTAAGTATATGGATATATACATTGTTTTTGATGATAAGACTGTTCTTGCGCGAGGATTAACCTTAAATTTTGATATTTTGTTGATGATTATTTTTTCATGATTATGTTTTCATGATTACTTTTGATATGGGGTTCGTATTTGGATGAAAAGGACACTACGATATACATAAGTCTATTTTATATGCAAAACATGAACCAAAGAAACCATAGGGTAAATACAATACAACAAGATAAACACATATTTAAAGCTTGAAATTAAGTTCATCATACCACTATTATCAATTTTCGCGTAATTTTATGCAAAATGTGTAAGGCCGGAAAGGGTACTTTCACATAAAAGCCCCTTGACTTTTTTTGTGGGTATCGTGATTCTTTATTGACTTTAGGGGCAATTGACTTTAAGGGCCTTGGCGTCAAGGGATCTAATTGACAACCTGCTGTCGACTTTGTGGGCTCTTGTTTGGATATAGATGGCGGAAGACCTTAAATTATGATAATTTGTTCTTGATTTATTTTTCATGAATATTTGTAATGATTATTTTGTAATGATTATTTTTTTCATGATTATTTTTTCATGATTATTTTTCATGATTATTTATTCATTCTTTTTTTTCTGACATTTGTATTTTTTATGATTTTAATTCATTCAGCAATGCCAAACACATCCTGAAGAGAATGATATCTTAATAGATTGTTTTTAACGCACGTCCCCATGTGAATTATTTCAGTCATGAACCCCTTTTCATTTTTTCTTCCTTTGTGGATTCGTGTAATAGAACGAGATGGTATGGGATGGATACATCCCTCACCGCAGCACGCTGTTGTCTAAATAAAGGATCAAGACATTTTTTAAGTATTCGTCATTCGATGAAATTCAATGGTTGCGGATAGCTCTTTTCATATTCAGCACGCTGTCTTATAAATACACATTCAACAATACCTATCGGGCAAGAATGACAAAATATTAAACACACATCATACATGTACTTACTAGTCAAAGATTTGACATCGGGCAAAAATCACCTCCACATATTCGATGCGGTACAGCGTGGCGTGTTGAATGACCCAGGGTACCATTAAACTTGTCGAGGCTGCTGATTAAAAAAAAAGACACTAGTTATGGTAGATTTCAATGTTTTGACATTGATTGCGGGAGACTGGACTTGCACGCGGTTTATGTAGATTTATATTTTCTTGTGAATTTCATATATATATTATATATGAACATACTCCCCACCCTCACAAACACACACAAATATATATGCGTTCTCACACGCTCAGCGTCTTGGCGGATATTACACCATAAATTACGACATTTTTTTGCACCATTGGTAATTTTCGGTAAATGGTGCCCCCTCACTTCAACAAGAGCCCAAGGGCACTGTGGTTCCTTGCGTAGGGGTATATGACAATACACATAATATTATCATAGCAAGATAGGGCTCAAATAGTCCAAGTAATTGTGGTCCTACATGAACCCATAAAGTAACCAACGCTATAGCCAACACTTTTGTGATCACAAATTGTGATCGGATTTTTGATCGGAAGGCACTTTTGAGATCTGAATATGGCGTCGAAAATGTAAGAAATACAAGGTCACCTACAAGCGGGTCAACAGACTGATAACATTGGTGACCTCAGATCACATGACCTTTAAGTTTGAACATGTTCCACCACCCATTCACAACTTGTCCCAAAATATCAATCGTGTCAGACCTTGGCACTGGGAGTTAATTGCATTAAATGTCTGAAAATTAACTTTGACCTCGTATAACTTCACACACAAAGCTCACCCGGGTGTCAACCCATTGGCATTTTTGATCGGAAGGTAACTTTGATATCCAAATCTAGCATCAAAACCAAACATTTTCTTTTTCGCCCATTTTCTCCCAAAATTTGCACATTTTTTCTAATGTGACATTTGACCTTTTGACCTTGGTTTCAGATGTAGTTTGATATCCTGGTTCCAAAAAACAACACGACAAGTCTTTACAGCAATCCTTACTCCGACCGAAAACTTTGATCCCATGTAACTTCGCACACGAAGGTTACACAGGGGTCAACTTATAGACATTTATGATCAGAAGGTACCTTTGACATCTGAAAATAGCATCGAAACTGTAAAAATCCCCAAAACACTTCAAGGTCACCAGAGGTCAAATTGAGGTCAAGGGTCACCCAGATGCGGGTCGACTATTGGATTACATTGAAGCAACTCCCAACCCTAACGGACAATTCGTTCTCAAGTTATCCGCCAAAATACTAGTTTTTTAACATTAATTGACCTTTGGTGACCTTGGATCACATGAATGTTAAGTTTCGAAATGTTCCCCTAACCAGTTCACAACTTGTCCCAAATTTTCACCTTTTTGGCCCTTGGGACTTGGGGTTTTTTTTGTTTTTATTTTTTTGGTTTTTTGGCGTTTACTTGCCTTTTGTTGCCTTTTTTGGGCCCCAAAACCATTGGGGCCCCCTTCCTTTTGGGGGCCTTTTGTTTCAGTTTTGGCTTCATTCCAGTTTTCCTTTTTTGGGTTGGGGGTTCCCCAGGCAGTTTTCCCGGTTGCCCCCCCGGCCCCCCCGCTCCCCCGCCTCCCGCCGCCCTGCTTACTTCGTTTGTTTTTTTTGCTGCAGGGAGGAACCAAGTGGTGCTCGGCGGCTGTTGTGCTTTTTTTTGTGGCACACTGAAACGCTAGTGTCCATATTGGAAGATGCAACAACGTTGATTTTGAAAAAGGCACAGAGCTTATTGTGACAAAAATGAAGTTGATGGCGAATATCACTCTGACTTATCTGCCCCTCTCTATTATTTAGGACAGATATTTACCGAACTTTTATGTGAGATATCCGAGTTTGTTTAAGTTTTTCGAATTTAACCCTGGAATTTTGATGGCAAATTTCCGTCAGGGATGGCTGCCCGCCCCCCCCCCCCATTTTCCTATGTCACTGGTACATTTACTGGACATTAGTTATGCACCAATATCAAAGTAATTTTCCTTTCAATCGGATAAACGGGTATGAATTGATCATCAGTTTTTGAAAATAACATCTTTAGTGTGTGTGTGTGTGTGTGTGTGTGTGTGTGTGTGTGAAATCCAAACTTTAATTTTAAGTAGTAGATTTAACCACTTTAACAGGGAGGTGTCCCTGACTTTACTGTCGCATTCTCCTTTTGTTATTTCATGTAAGCTGAACATTCATGGTCACAGTCTAATCCCTTCGTAAAATCAATATCTCTCCTCGCAAAATCCAAAGTTAAGTTTATGTCGGAATGCAATCCTTTCTCGGCTTTCGTATAAGGCAACTGATATTATCATGGTATTCTCTGTCCATTTTGTGTGAAAATTACGTCTACTTATGCTAATTACCCTTATGAATCCTGAAAAAACAGTACGCTTCCAGTGCAGCTTCAAAACGACTCAAGGTTTCAACGGACATGAAAATTTTTCATTTATATTTTAACAGAGGATTTTTGAGAAATTGGTAATAGGTGTCTTGACTCATGTGCTGCCAATATTGTAGTAACCTTGCCCTTGCAGCGTTGAGTGATAAGTAGGTCAAGTGGAGCGTAGTTTTGTGATTGATGGGAGTTCAGTCTGTAAAATTGTGGGAAGGATACAAGTATGTGTGGATAGTATCATGTTTATATGTAGGAAATAAGGAGGCTGGCTCGTCTCAAAAATTATACCATAATCGTCGTCAAGAATGAACCGCGTTTTGTGTGATGTCACGATAAGTTTCGATTGATGAATAATGAATGTGTGCGTGATCAGTAATTGATTAATGGAATACCAATGAGAAAATAGTGTTTAGGTTTTATATTGAATTTCTTTACACGAGCCAGGCTCTTTTAACATAAACTGTTGTCAGTTACGTCAGAAATATATGAGGGACAGTAGACAGTTATTTCCTTAGTTTATGTTTTACCTGAAGATTTTACATGAAGGTCTTTGTCAATTGTCAATTAATTTTAGCTTGATGTAATTAAAGTCATCTCCCAAAACAGCGTATGAATAGTAGAAAATCTCTTTTTCATTTAAAAAGAGGGGCGTGCAGAGAATAAAAGGGGCACGGCGGGAGAAAAAGGTTTTGATGACCTTACATAAATCTAACTTGATTTTGGTTTTTATATGCAGTGATCTCTTTTTCTTGACCATATGAAAATTTACTACCGAAAAATTTAACATATGATATTTTTCCGTTAAGAAAATATGTTTGTCCCCTCCAGTTGATCACGTCGCGTCGGGCAGGTGCAGTTTCAAGGGAGGGCATACACTTTTATTTCATAATGATGTCTATATAGATTTCATGATTGCAACCCCATTACTTGAATTTTTGCAACGTGGGGTTATAAAGTGACCCGCTTAAATTTTCTTTACTGGTATCAGGGAGCATAACCCGGAAGCATGGCAAAACTTTAAGCGCGGGGAAATTTTAGACGCGGGCTCTTTTAGGCGCGGGACCCTTTTAGGCGCGGGGCCCTAAGCCATGGCCTGCTCAGGCCCCCTTTCCTTTATCCACCACTGCTGACGTGTCTGCTCCTATGGGTCTGCTGAAGCGGACAGGTAAGTCCCGGTGGATAATCAGGGGGCTATAAGCCCTCGGAAAGTTGTGATTTTTGGAATTAGGAGGGGTAAATTTCATTTTAGAAACTAAGGATCACTTTGCGGCTATTTACTCACAATACATTAAAAAATGTACTTTTTTTGAAGAGATAAGTCTCTGTAAGTTTTCTGTCCAAAATCCGTAACAAAGTGATATTAACGCAGACTAATTTAGAGATGGATTTTAGCGATCTTATTAACTTTTCATTGCAGGGGTACAGGAGGCAAAGCTCTTTAAAGATTCAGTGTGTATAATGCACCCGAATTGCTTAAACTGATGGTAAATGGGTCATTGAAACGAAAAAGTTCAATTAGAAATTCACAATTATTTTCAGACAATAAGTTTAGTATTTCCAACTAGCAAATTTCCCAACACGATGAAACAAGGAAATTCGGGCAAAATCAATATAAAGAACAGTCATTTTTTTCAGTTGAAATTTAGGCATCTCACATTGTCCAAACAAAATATGTTGCTATAAATTTTCCATCAAAATAATGTATAGCTTGAATTTACGGTGGCATTCGGGCTACAGCCGCTCTGAAAAAAAGGTAGGGCAAATTATATCTCTGTCGGAATTTTTCTTAATTTCTTCGTCGCTCAAACAAAAAAAGCTTGATATCCAGCTTATTACAATTCATTAGGAAAAACATGGCAAAAATACTTTATTCATGAAGTTAGTTGAAACTTTGGACAAGTGAACTTATTATCTGAATTAGAAAATTCTTTTGGAAAACTGATGATTCAGAATTTTGTGTTAAACTTATTTTTCTGCCCCATTTAGTCATATTCTTTCGGAATACAGATAAATCAGAAAATTGATTAAATCAATGTTTTGCTGAAATGTACGCGCATTTTCTGTATTCGGAAATAATTCGTGCAAACTTTCTTAAATAAGGGGTTAATCAACGGTCTAGCGTGCGTTACTCACAGGATTAATGCACGATCGGGGGATAATGCAAGCGATGCACGAGGGCGGAGCCCGAGTGCATCCAGCGATAGCATTTACACCCGGAGTGCATTAATCATGTGAGTAACGCACGCTAGACCGTTGATTAACCCCGTTCATTCATACACTACCATTTGTGTGGGGGAAAAATCATAAAACAAAACATTTTTGGTTACATATAACCAAAGATTTATTAAAGTGATGCCCCGTAATTTTACCGTGCGTTACTCACAGGATTAACCACGGTCAGCTGACCTGAATGGACCAATAGGATTTAGGAATCTTTACGAAGTATGAATGAACGTTCGTTAATATACCTTGCACTCATAATCATTCATAAAAGATTTGGGCAAGTAAACAGTTAGCAAGTTCTGCCCAAATTTTACCAAAAACATTATACGAGTGAATTAGAGGGTGAATTAATGCTCTGCCAAAATTTACCGCAACTCTTTATTATTCGGAAAAGATTCGGACAAGGAAACCTTCCGCAAGTTCTGCCTAAACTTGTTTTTTTATTCATTCGCAAAAAGATGCAGGCAAATTTACTGTTTGCCCACATTTGTTAAAAAATATATTTAGCAAAAGATCGGGGCAAAGTAACCTGTCCCCATATCACATTAACTTCAGTACTAGTATAATTCAAATATATGGTGAATGTTTCCTCAGCATGTCTGAATTTATTACATTTTGCAGATTTTTCCCCAATTAACGCTGTGTTTGAAGAAAGTTTTGCACGAATAATGGCAAAAATCTTGCCCGAATCTTTGGTGGTATGTTTTTTTTATGTGGGCGGGGAGGAGGGGATTGGATCCGGGACGTTTCGCACCATGGGTTATTCGTATACTCAAACTCTGGGTTTTACTACCCTAAACCAACCCTAAATATAACGTTAACAAAACCTAAATCAAACTTAAACCTATAAACCTAAATTTATAAAATAAAAAAAAAAAGCGCAACTTCAGGCATGACGGAACATATTTCACAGTTTCATAGGCGTAGGAAGGGCTCGTAACGTTATAAATCTCGTGACGTGATCAAATGCGCGTGTAAACATGTTTGTTTTGCAAAAAAAGAAATGCATGAAAGTGAGGCTGAAGCCCCTACGCCCCGCCGTCCCTGAACTTTGTATTTCAATTCTTCGGAACGTAATAGTTGTCGTTAGTGTAGTGGTATACTAGTGCAGTGATTTCGAGAGCCAGGCCGGGCCCGGGGATACTAATTATTTCGAAGATAAAAGAGAAAGAAAGGAAAAGAGAATGGAAAATGGACTTTGTAAAAATAGATTTTATAGGAGCCATAAAGATCTATCGTCAAAGTGGGTACGTGTACACACTTATGTTATGATTCACTGCCGAATAGTGGGGAGGGGTGCGTAGAGACGTCTCCCCTGTCCCACTTATTACGGCTCTGTGTATTTAACTGACATATGAATTCTAATATTATAATCACTTTTAAAAACACATAAAACCATAGGTGTATGACACGTGGGACATGGGGAATCGCCCCCCCCCCCCGCCAAAAAAAATCGAGCAAATATATAGGGGAAATTCTGGCAAAACTGGGGAAAATGTTTGCAAAAGTGTGGAAAATTTGGACAAAGGAACAAAGCGGACAGAGGAAGCAAACAAATTCAAAAGAAACGACTTTACGCTTTTCTTTTCATTTTTTACGTCATCCAGTTTGAACGATAAACCATATTTATCCCTGATCAGTCGGTAAATTTCGTAGATTGATAACCATTTTAAAATATTTCGGGCAGACATGGTCCCCCCCCCGTCAAGAAGATGCCCGTACGTACGCCTATGCGAAAAAAAAACATTTCAGAATAAATAAATTGTTCTCGGTCAGGTAGCAAGTTTATACTATTTAATTACGCATTGAGGTGATCTCAGGTCAAATTTGGGCAAAGAAAAGTATACAGCATTGTTAAACACACTGTTTATATGTTGAACTTGTGATGTATGTATGACCATCTTAAAACCTTCATGTAATTCTTTTTGTTTTTTCTTATAATCTCGCTCCCTGAATATGTTGAGAGGACTAGTGCTGCTAGATTTTGATAATGGGTATGATAAAGACTAAAAACCGTTTGGTCGGTAGTTGCTACATCTGTAAACAAAATGAAAGACAATTCCAAAACAAGGAATTTACATTCACGTTTAGAAAAAAAAAACATACAGCATGGAATTAGCATTATATATGCACAAAATATGCAAATAAGTTTGAAAAATTTCAAAATGCTGTTAATTGATTAATCTCGTAAGTCGTAACCAATTCGAATGAAATTGTTCGTATTTAATTTCATGACTTTTGATAAATTCTAAAGCAATTTAGGAAATGTTGCCTGTTCTTGTACACTGGTATAGACATATAAAACCTGTCAACATTGCAGTCTTATGTCGCCAAAGAAAGGTAACAAAACGGGAGGTATCGTGTGCACATTTGGAAAGTAGCCTTTACAGGCCTATATTATCTTTAATGTGAATGAAATTTCACTGGGGTTCACCTGAGGTTTTTTGGCCCTTTTTGTGCTCGCAGTTAGAAGTTGTTTTGTCTATTTATTGCGAAAGATAAGTTCCTCAAGAAATTATTTGAGGCATGGTTTTATCCAGGTTTAACATGCATCAACTATTCGAATTCTACTTTGATTCCGAGCGAATAATAGCTTCCTGTACCAGATCGAATGCACACGCCAGCATGGTCTATAACAGGTGAAAGTGGGTTCATTGTTTTTTGTGGGTTTTTTTGCAATCTGGGGGAAAAGTTTAAAATGTGTATATTACATACATAATTTGGCCAATTTAGCCTCATCCGTCAGGGTCTGTCCCCCGGTCGGGGTAATCCTTGCACTATCTTTAATGAAATAGAAGATGCCTTAACAATGGATTATTGCGGTGGCCGCTGACCTAAAAACAAAAGGGCCAGGCCCATTTGCCCGAAGCGGGTATTTAAAATGACTATGAAGGGTAGGAGGGCACCTTATAATTATTCCCGGTAGAACAGCCACACTTATTATTAGGAGGGTATTTGCAAATTTTATAGAACCGAATTTGGTTACGATCAAAATCTTAAGATCAAATACAGATTCTCTATTTTTTCTAAACTTTAAAAGATAGGCACTTTGCAAAATTAAATGCCCCTATACCCTACGCTATATACCCCGCCTTTCAACCCTCTCAGTTCAAAGTTTTGGTACGTACTAAAATTAATTTTATGCAATCAATATTTTCAGTTGGTGCCGCTATAGGGGTGTAGCCAGCCAATTTTTGTGTGTGGAAGGGGGTGGGGGGGGGGGCATTCGACGGTCAGCAGACCTTTCTATGAATACAGCAATATATGCCGGCGCCTTTTTGGAAGGGGGAAAAACCGTCTGCCTCACAAAAATATCGACCAAAATCAAAATTTACCCACTGATCGGGAAAATATTTATTGTTTGTCAAATGAAGGGGGTGAATTAACCCTTATCTCCCGTATCGTTCGTCTATGGGTTAAGAAACAAATAAATTACAATCGTTCAGAATGAGGTATGTAAATTTTGAAATAATTACCGTATATTCAAACTAATTTAAAATGAATGAAAACTCTCTAATGTTCAACGTTGCTGAAAACGGACCTTTCGATGATGCAGCAACAATGCCAAACGAGCGCCTTCATGTGATTAAATAAAAACAAATCATGATTCATTTTTCGGTTGGTCTTTTTCTTTCAGATTATTACCAAAATAATAACCGGAAACAAATACGGGAAAAATGAAATATATTTCTATCATATCAAAAAAACGTTTAATGTAGGATGGGTCCCTTCTTAGCCCTGTATTGAGTGCTTCGGGGTGGTGGTGGGGGGGGGGGGGTTTATTACCCTAATTTTCCCAGATGTCTAATATCGAACCCTAAAAGTGGTATCACATATAGAAAATTAATGTCGTCACTTCTTCTAAGATCAAAAACCCAAATTGTTTTAAATTCCGTTGACATTTCCTGTTTCATAATCATTCATGAAAGATTTAATCCAAACAAAATGAAATAAAAAATCCGGCAAATGATGTTACTCGTACGGCCCGAAATATTGGAGGACGCTTGGGCGGGGAATGTTAAAGTATCTTTCAGACTGAATATTCTTAATCCATTTCGCCCTACAAAATTAATAACTTTTTTCATTTTTGTCGGACTGAATTACCATTTACTTACAAAGCAACCAATTTTAACTCCCTAATTTGCATATTTTCGGCATAAATTTCATGATGTATTACCGGATGAATACAAAATTTTCTTACGTAAATTCTTTATTTTGAATTTATTTATATATGGTTATTTTTTTGAAACGGTGCAGAAACTAACGATGAGAAGGTTTTAAGTCTTTACCATACCCCCATTAAATTGCAGCAGGATTAGTCGTTCTCATACTTTCAGAGAGTGAGATTTAAGAAAACATTTGATAGAATTATATCAAGATTTTCAGATGTCACACCGGTCATACGTCAAAAATTTAGCACCTAAATATATTTGATGAAACTTTATAAAAAGTTCATAACTTTAAAAATAAAAATGTTATTTTCCAAATTCAAAAAACTGACTTGCTCAGATTTAAAAGCTGTTTTTCGCTATACATGTCCATAGCACTTTAAAATCGCAGGGCAAGTTACGATTTCGCTGGGCAAAAGGGCCTTCACCCCCCCCCGAATACTCGACCTAAAGTTACGCCCCTTAGCGGAGGGGGGCTCAGCCCCCTTGTTAGAAATTTGGCAAAATGAGGGGTCTGGCTCCCATCGTATATTTTCAGACCAATGGGTATTTTTGCACAAATAATCTTTTTCGTTTTGAATGTATTCTACGCTAACAGTTACCGACAAATACATACACTTGAACATTTCTTGTGCAAAAATACCCCTTGGTCTGAAAATATGCAATGGGGCTGAGCCCCCTCCCCCTCATTTTGACATGTTTTATAAGCTTAGGGCCCCCTATTGAAATAATAGGACTGCCACACTGCTTCCAGGGACCCGCATTTCCGTTCGAGGTTTTAGCTGTACATGAAAAATATATATATAGGGGCCTACAGAAGTTGCCGGATGATTCATCTCATTGGATTTTTCGAATTGCAGCCAAACGTTCCTAGAAAATTTTCGAGAAAACACTCGTTCCTACAATTTTTATACTTTAATAGTACGATGCATAGCATTTCCACCGAAATTAATCATGGATATATCAGTTTCAAACATACCAATTAGCCAAGTAACAAACTAACAATTACTTCACTTATCTTTCTATATAAATCTACGGACTACAGAGGTAAATGTAAAAAGCACAGCACTGAAGTGCATTCTCACGCAAAAACTTTCCCTGTGGTTTCTATCCCTAAATTATACCAAAACCCTGCAACCTGCACGTAACATGCGATTTTCCTCAAATCATTTTTGCGCAGAAAACTAATAACTGCATTTACTCCATTCCGTTAATCATTCTATCTCCACTCACCACCGTTGTCATTCGTTGTCATTCATTCATGATATGAACCCTGTACAAAGTCAATTGTCATTCGGTCATTCGCTGTCATTCGTTTTAGTTTGTCCCGGAACAAAGCCTCCGCCGGGGCGCTAGTGTCGGACACTGGGGCGATGACAGGAGCATCAGGTGGTACGGTGTCAGAGGCCGGGACAGGGACCGCTTCAACCACGCCCGTAGCCGCTCTCGCGGCGTATGAGCGGTCTGGGCATAAACGGGCGAGATGGCCCGTTTTCCCACACGAGTTGCAAACGATATCCCCTTTACACTCGGCCTGGGTATGCCCAACCTGTAAACAGCGGCTACACCACTTGTTCGGGCACAACCTGGCCTCATGCCCATCTAGCCCACACCTCCAACAAGTGCGAGGCTAGCCCGGGTATGCAATGTGGGCCCTGTGCCCATTAGCCCACAGCGTAGAGGGGGATATCGGACTTCAGTTCGACTCTAACTCGTCTAGTCCCGGTCTTGACACCCTTACATTCAAGGAATTCCGGCTCCTCGTAGCCGGTCACTTTCCCAAAACGCCCCAGTGTCCGCACAACAACCTGTTCAGACATGTCCAGAGGGAGATGGAGGACTGTCACCCACACCGAACTGTCATACGGTGTGACCTTCAGTCCCCCAACTCCCTCCAACACATGTGCGCCTCGGACGCGGGCAGCCTCCGAGGTGAATCTAACATCAAAACAATTCATACCCCGGAGAGGTTTACGCTGAAGCGCGTCAACCTCTCCAGGGACCTTTAAACCAACAGAACGCAAAACTGAAAAAACTTGTCCGGGGACGACCTTAGCCTCCCCCGAAAAACTCAACAATACGATTTTGCTGTCACGGCGAACCGCCATGACAGCTAGGGGTGTGGCAAGCCACGCACCTACGAAAACCCCAAACCAAGAAACAAAGCCAAAACTACACTAAACAAACTGCAAACTATTGAAAGGCCAACGTAAAAAAAACAAAGTGTGTGGTCAACGAAAAGTGGAGAGCAGCCAAGAACACGTACGCACTCCACGAGAACTGAACTCTTGCAAAACTTGTTTTTGTATGGTTTCATGCCCCCTGTGTGCCTAACCTGGGTTAGGGATCTGCTGTTTATTGCATCGTCTCACTCTGGTACATATAATAAGCAATATAAAAATACAACATGTCAAGTACAATCCCTTTAACTATTTAATTAACAACAACAACATTATCCCCCCAAACATATGCAGATATGTCGTAGACAATTGACTCACTGATAATACGGATTTACTAAACCCATAACTCTCTTAATTAGACTATAAACACATCAATTAACATTTAACCCTCCAAAACGTTCCCAATAGACGCAGCTTACTACGGATGAGTATAAAGACCATTGACGTTACAATACTATCCTTAGTTCAAAGTGGGTAAAAACGTCGCGTGTATACTTGAGGGTCCGCCAGTATATGGGGCCACGTTCAGGTCTGTTCCTGGTAGTTCGTCGGGCCAGACAGGAATCCCGGATTAGCTGCCTATAAGTTCCAATGTAATAAATCAGGTACTAGTTGCATTCAACTAACAAAATCATATACGTTTCCTAATTTATTAACATAGATAATATTTAGCACGTCCATACGGTAACTTCCAATTAATAGCTAGGCATCACTTCGATTGTAATTGCTTCAGTTATATTAATATGTAAAAGTCTTTACTTAATGCATTCCACTACTCCGTGTAATATGTTTCATTGACGTCTGTAGGACGGTCATGTAACTATACTTCTAGTAGTATTCAAAATCGGCATAATATAACAGTAACATATACATTTTATATTAAGGAATGAAATCTTACCATACAAGATGGCTAACGGTGTCCAAGAAGGCTGCTCCAAGTCTTAAATACGTTTATAATGTGATTTATGAAGGTTGCGGTGTAATTTTCCAAACTTCCCACTGCTTCCCCTATGACAGACGACACGTGCTCTTGTCTATAGCTTTGGAAGGTAGTCAAACTAATATTATAATACTTCGCCCTATGCGTTATACACGGCCTGAACCTTATAACTTTCTGCGTAGAATTTGGATACCAGTTCTGGATCCCAACCCCGAATGCTATTACACAATATACTTATATACCTCGAAACACAGGTGTATAAACAATACCCTACCAAGTTGGACTTATTTTGTTCCTATTGTATAGCTAACTATCTTACTCATTATAACTTGTGACGTTTGGAAGTATTGGAATTTTACTTCATTGGCAACGTGCCAATAGGGACTATACCTGTATATTGACCTTTTAACCTTCGGCTAGATATATGCTAATTTAGCCTATGAACCAACGAAAGATACGGAAAACAAAATAGACCATGTAGATTGCGGCTACTTCCAACTATTAAGTGTTTACTGTGACACCAAGGAACACAGACAAAAAGACGTATACGTCCAAGAACTGGAAGAAAGACTTCATCATGTGCACGAGATTGCAAGAAAGAAATTAAAGGTTGTAGACGACAGACAGAAGAAACATTACGACCTGAAGGCCGACGATGGAAGATTCAAGAAAGAAAACACAGTGATGCTGTTTGTACGAAAAAGACGGCGAGGTCTGAGTCCGAAGTTACAGCGATGCTGGGAAGGCCCATACGTGGTGATAAACAGATACATTTTAAGAAAAAGTCGCCCAGGAAGGAACCTGGGCACGAAAACCAAACTTCCAAACGACTGATCCGCTCTCAGCCTCAGTCACCTTGCATCGGGACTGTGACTGTGAGCATCGTCGGGTGTGCATCACCATTCCCCTCGAAAGGGAACAGATACTACACATGATCTTAGCCAAAAGGCCGTTGATAAACAGACTCAGCGATGTGGCATACAGGATAAAGAGAAACGAAAAGGCCAAGTCAATTGTCGTGCACTTTAACAGGCTGAAATCTTACCAAGATAATGCTTCTATTCCGCCGAGGAAACATACAGATAAGGAAGAATTACTAAAGAAAGAAACGGTAATCCAAACAGAGGCATCACTCCAAGATGACGAGTCTACAAGAGTGACGAAAGACAGACGTGTGGATGATTTTGATGCTACAGAAAAATCGGCAGACAAGTCCACAAAGGCCAAACCTACTGGTTTACTTCCACCGAAAGTCATAAAATCCACAGAAGCAAGTAAAAACAAAAAGGCACAAAGTCAAGCGTGTCATGATAGAGTTTACCGAAAAGTATTTAGAAGTAAACGAGCAGTAGTAATGCTACGGTCAGGACAAATTAGACAATCCAATCGTATAAGAAGATTGCCTGATTGGCTTAGTGAGTGTGTCCGAACAGACCAGATAGTCCTATAAGGTTGGATAAATACATTGTATTGCTGTGCCACATTGATGTATTTTCTTTTATTACAGATGCCAGGTCTGTAAGGACAGAATGACGAACCTTAAAGAGCTTAAACAACATCTGGAACAGAAACACCCCGAGAAAAGAGGCACAGCTGCAGTGAGTGTCCCTATCGGACGGACAGGAAGAATGACCTGGAGAAGCACATAAAGAATAAACACGAGGGAGCAGTTGGGGGAAGTGACCACCAGAGCAGAGAGAAGCGAAGACACCACGAGAGCAGAAAGGACGATCGCCGATCGCTGGAAGACAGGCCTTCTCCTCCAAAAGTACAGAGGACGTTCAGTTATGCCCCTGTCCTCGAAGACCTCTTGAGCAGCCCTGTATCGCATCTGAATCAGCCGCCCACCCCCGTAGTCCATCTTGCTCCCCTATAACCAGACAAAGAGTTTCTTCAAAAGCGATTCCCTAGGAGGCATCCTGTAGACGTACCCCCGACCCGAGGCTCTTGCGTCCTAGCGGTTCTGACGCTCCCGAAACGAAGACCCAGAAAGAGGTAGAAAAGGTCAGGCAAAAGGCAAGGTCTTTTCCTTCCGATCAAACACCGTGTGAGTGGAAGGTGGTGCGAATAATTGAAGGCAGACGCTATCTGGTTACCACGGAGACAGCTCTGTGTTCCGACTTGACTGAATAGAATTCGGTCGGCGTTACAGTAAACCCGAAACATTGTTATAAATTTGTGAAGTCAGCTTCCTTTACGCGGCAGGTACGACGTAGAATATCACAAGATATTGAAAAGCTAGCTAAGAAGTTTAACTACTATATTTACGGTGTTATTGTTGTTTTTCATATAAATGACCTACAATGTTTTCGAAAACATTTAGCTGTTCAATCTATGAGAAATTGCATTATGATTATTGGGATTGTTCAAAGGGATCGTAGTTCTGTTAGGCTCCTGTGTATTGTCAATGCGACCTTGTACCACATTTCCTATATCATTACACGACGTTAGAGTTCATTGAGCAAGCAGTGGTGTAATGCTGGGGCCAGTGGGTCCTTTCGCATATTTGTCTGTAATTGTTGTGAAGCGTATTCTAGTTTCAGTTCACATATTGTTTACTTACTTATTATGACGTGACACATGACTTGCCTTTCAGTGATTTGCTCTGTGATGTAACAGGCTATGCATCACGCGCTATTAGAAGCGTGTACAAATGTTTTGCTTTGAATGATTCGAATTATAAGACTGGAAGACAGCCAAACCGGTTGAAGCTGGCTGAGAGCTCATTTGCAATGTGCTCATCTGCATATCGGGTTGGCACTCACCAGTGAAGACTTGGGTGAGAGGTCAGCTGAAAGTCTGGACCAATCAGGTCCAAGGGCAGAGCGCGTGCCCTGCGCTTGGCGTCGTAAGTTGTTATTGTAGAATCGATGAATTTAAGTTCTACTCACGAAGCCTGCAGACGTATAACGTCTACTTTAAGCATCCAAAGTTGTAATTGTATTCATCGTTATATACAAAGAGTTAATAAAAACTATTTATGAAAACGTTCATGTTTACACTCGGTTTAACGTTACTACACTCTAAAAACAGTTGGTTACAAAATTAACCAATACCTTAACCAACACTGGTCACGTATGTGAAATTCGACTTATTTGTAATATTTTAACCAACACCTGTTGGTTAACGGCCTAATTGTGGAAATTATGCCCATCATTGGTGAATTTTACAAATGTAGGGATCATTAAATTGGGGAATTAAAAAGCATGGTATTGGGCAATTACTACATTTTACTACATAAATTGGGCAGTGGCTTTTACCATTACAAAAGGGTTGGAAAGTCAAATGAGCCTTCATTGCCCAATATATGTTGGCGAATGCAATATATTGGACAGTGATGGATGAGATCCTCACTGGATTTTACTTAACGTAGTTGTAAGATTCCTCACAAGTTTGCAACAATCAGTTGAATATGGCAATGCAAAGAGTAACAATTGCTTACAAAATATTGAGAAATTAACAAACAGTTACATTACAGAAGCCAGATTGATGACGTTTTGAGAACTTGTTTTTATTGAAAACAATAATCAGCTGAACCATGTGAATAAAGTACAAACAAAACCCAAAAAGAAACACAAATATGCTTGGATGTAACAACTTCTAAGCTGTGCTCTATCAGACCTTTAAGGTGACACAATGTAAAAATCCTCTACTCTTCAAGAAGAACCGTTATTCATAGAAAAGTTAAAATAAAATCAAACTGATAGCAAACTGCTTATCCACTAAAGGCCAAAGCACTGAAAAATTCTTCTTCTATCTGACAGAGCAAAGGGAAATAGAATACTTTAATATGTGTAACTGTATTCTTTTTTGGATCCTCAGCTAGGATCCATTAAAAAATCACTCTTACTGAATTTGTTAAAGTGTGGTCCCATGCATCTATACAAACACTATTGTATTGTTGAAGCTGGATGTGGTAAATCCAATTGCTTGATACCTTTGGCTAGTTTAATAACATCTGGGAAAGAAAAGTAAGTATTTAACATTTATTGACACATGCTTTGAAAATATCTCAGAATACGGCTCAAAAATGTTTTTTTTTTCAATATTTGTTGAATGTGGTGGGAAAATATGAAGTGCAAAAATTCAATATTTAACATTTGAGATATCATCACTGAACAAAAGCATATATTCATGGGAATAATTTATCTTGTTTCCCTGTAACAGGATGATAGACAAGTTGTTAGATTGGTACACAATTGCAAGAATGCAGGGCAAACATTGCACATAAAACCATAGCACTGAATAGCAAAGACACCATATTAAAACAAGATTTTTACAAATTGTAAAACTTATTATACCGCTTGAATCTGTACCTTTTTTTCCACACTCAGCATCAGCAACCTTTCTTAAAATCCTACCTATAACCTTGAATAAAGCCAGATTTTCATCCAGAAATATATTTTTTTTCCAATCTGGTCTTTATAATGCATACTGATCTGCCAGATGCCTAAGGTTAAATTAAAAGTCAGTCAGTTTTCATAACTGTGTGGCTGATTACTGTGTGGCCGATTACTGTCATAAACTTGCAGGCATAAAGTAAAAGAGATGTAAAATATAATGCCATCATTTCCAAAAAGCAGTCAAACTGGTTCTTTCCAATCAAACTAGATGTGTAGTCAATCAAAGTACTGTTTTTAAGTTGGCCAACTAGGCTTGAAAGTGTTTGTGCTAAATCAAAACCTCGCTAGTAATTTTTCCGCTTCCTTTTTCAAGAGTTAAAGGATATGGTCTTGAATAGTATCTTCGTAATATGGGTATTTAGAGCCCGCTTCTTTAGTATTTTTTATGCAAAATCACCCACGTATTTCTCATTAATTAAGCAGCAAAAATTAAAGTTTTCTAGTTACCATTCCACGGTCTAACAACCTGGGATACTCTTTCAGAATATCGTAAATGTTAGTTGAGTGGTCTTTGATCTGCTGTTGTCTGTTAACTGCAGTTTGCCTCATGAAGTCCAATACTTTCTCTCTTGGTTCCATGTTACATTTCAGCCACTCAGTCATCATCACCAATTCCTCTTTGTTCTCCAGATCAGCCTCTGGCAAGGACAATAAAAACATATATTTCCTACTAAACAGAGATGCCTTAACATGAAATTTTGAAGTTACCAATGGTTGTGGCAGGTACAACGTGTCCTAAGCCAGTCTTTGATCATTGTCATGGCATGAGAGATCAGTAAAATCCTGAGAATAGTTGGTAAAGACCTATTACACAGCTCTCAATTTTGGTGCAGTGGACACTTTAGTCAGAGGAGTAGATTCACCGGTGGAATCTTTCACCATGGCAATCTTCTTTTAATGTACGTAGCGTATGTGCTCTTCTAGATACCCTGTCGCCGGTCGTCCTGCAGCACCTTTGCAATACCATGCTTCCTGCACATGAAATCAGAATACTCTTTTATCAAACTGAAAATCAAGCCTTCCTTATAGCTTCAGATCTTACACACTGAAGTATGGTAGGAAATTTCGAGTCAACTCCGAAAATTATGTGACTTATTGATCTACATGTAAGGCTGTTGTACACCAACATTTAAAACTTCTTAGCTGGTTGGAACATAGGCTTTTGGCCAGCAAACCACAAACATGTCTTGTACATGTTCCACAATGGCACGGTAACAATATGGAAGCTATGACTAAGGACACTGTGGCACTCCATACTGTCCTCACAGAATATTGTATGCTTACTGATGAAACAGTATTGTCCCAGGGGACACTATGACAATTGCTTTTAAGTAATGAGCCTAAAAGTAATGGGTTGGACCGTAATTGCACATATAATAATAAGTTACAGAATTCGGATATTTTATGGAATAAAGAGGTTACCTACTGAACAACAAACTTCATTAATACCTTGGTTAGATTGAGAGATGAAGCCCACTGGAAACCAGTGCCTATGTTACAGTATTAGAGGTCCCAATGTGACAATTGAACATCCATTGTCATATTTTTTAACATATTAAAAGGCCTTGTGACCTTAGTGGTGACTTCAATTAGAAATAATTAAGTTAAATGATGCCTATATAATCATGGTAGTATTGAAAATAGATTTCAGTATCACAGTCCTCTATGAGATGAACAAATTACTTGGTAGAACCCAGAGAAGGTTATTAACTCCCATGCATCACGATCTTCTTCAATTTTATCTCCAATCATTATGGGTAAACTGAAAGCTAGGCACATCATCTGTGAAGCACTTTGTCCACCTGCTTTTCCAGGGTTTGAAAGAGATGATTGTTTCAAAGGAATAGGCTTATTTGACTGGTCAGTGAAGCCATAATTAAAACATGAAATTCTACCATTAAGTTTCTCCAAAGTAAACTTTTTTTCCTGAATCAGCTGCTGTAGCACTAAGTACATTTCTAATGGTATCACTCCTTCCAAAAAGTCATGCATAACATCAAGAGTTATGTTTTCAACTAAATGAAACTCTCCCAGATCATTTAGAATTGTAGCAAATCTGATACCTGTCTCACTAGGGTCATCATGTAGTAAATCTGCAGCATAATTTTCTACTGTTCTAAGTAGACTGGCATTTTCAAGTAATTGTTTTTGCAGTACACTTCGATGCCCCTTGCAAAGTCTACAGTAATAGTTTGCTGTAAAGCCACGAACATAGCCTAACATGGTATGTATACCCAAGTAATCGCCAACAACTTGTAAGAAAACCGGCCTAACAAGTCCATTGAAATCATCCCCTTCTATATTCAGACATGCATTCGATAACATGTTAATTTCTTCTTTTATTACTTTCACAACACTCTCTATTCCATATTTGGTAATGAGAGATGAGGTGACTAGAGCTGTGAGAAGAGTGTGGTTTAATCTGGCCTGATATCTCCTGGGTAGACACAGCACATTTGTATAAAGGCTGACATCTTATGTTTTCGTTTCCTTGAACCAAGAGGGATTGCAGTCTAAAAGTCATCATTGTATAGCAGCAGTGATATAAGAGGCACTTCACCATGCTTTTGATAATTATTTTTGAACAGAATGCCATCTCGATATGTAACCAGGACATTTGGATCTGCAGATGCTTTAGTGAACCATTGATACCAGCCATCTGTCCTACCCTTTACCCTATACCTTCTACTGTGAGGGACGGTCCCATTTTGGGGTGTGCTCCAGAGGGGAATGACGGTTCAATATCTGAACTTAAATAAAAACATGATCAGTTGATTTTCCGCTGTTTTAACGTCCCATATGCCGACTATAATGGAGCGATATTTCGAAGTGACTTCCCCACAGACAATAACAGGATATTACTTCACTTTATTGTTTCGACAGTTTTCTCTTGGGAAATTTGGGCTTTAACCATGGGCCTACATCAAGGGTGAAAGTCGGACATTGCAGCCAATCAACGCCAGTGAATTTAATAGCCGCATTTCAGAATACGGTGCTCAATAGCGGCTATAAATCACTTAAGAAAATGAGACTTATAAAGGCAATTGTTCCGAAAATGTTGTTTTTAGACAGTTCAAGTAGATGACATGATTGTCCTATAGGCTAAATATTCCGATTTTTTCGACGGTTCCGGAAGACAGTGGACGAGTTACATTTCTAACCAGACTTTGAATGCCTTTTCTGTCTTCATTTGTGACCTTTTGTTGGTCCACGTTGGAATATATATATACGAGATGACACATTGAGGTTATCCAGGGCATGACGCTGGCTAATCAAACAGATTTGGTTCAATAGAAATCCTGAATTTAGAGTATTTACGGAGAAAATACAATTGCCTTATTTTTATGAACATGTGTAAAGTTTGACTTCTTTGCGAGCCCTGGAAGTGCCGTTCCTGGCAATCTAAAGGCTATCTTTTCTAAAAAAGAAAAGGCGCAACCGCCCAACTTATGGGTGGCGCTCCGCTTAGATAGTCTTCCGAGAAAAATCTCTACCCCCAACATTTCTAGGCGGATAAACGCCACTGGCCCCAAAACACTCCACGGGCTAAAAACATTAATTTATACCACCATTGTATTCACTGAAAACAAAATCCGCAGGGGGACAACCCCTCCTCTTAGACCCCTCCCCCATAGCAGTCTGGACCCTTCACCTGTGAAATCCAGCGCACGCCACTGTTTGATACTGCATATAGCCTACACCCTGAAATCCTGTACAAATTTATTCTTTTTCCTTTTCATTATTATAATAAGTATGTCGTTTTTGTGTGTACTTGTCTATGTGAGGCTCTTTAATTTTAAACACGATGCCAATAACAACGCCTTGATTGATCAAGTTCAAATTCCCTATCATAGGCGTATGAGTCGGGGCAATGAGGGCAGGCTTCCCCCAAATTTCCAGATGACCCAAAATTCGGGCACCCTTTAAATTTGAGTCACGAAATATTAAGTATATAGGATTTCAAAACGAAGTGCAGTACGGATTGCAATTGCAATTCAGTCTATTCTAGTATCGTTAATCATAGTAAACGCACCGTAAAATGATAGATCTTCGATAGATCAAAATAAAACCTAGCACATAAGTTGGCTTTAACAAGTTCAAGGTTTCTATCGTTTTTGGTGCAAGTCAGACTTGATCTGAGGTTAACCTGTTAACAGAGGCTGAAGTTTTAAAATCCTTGTAAACAACATATCTTAACAATGCTTTTATCGAAAAGAAAATGGTTCAGTTGGATTTTTTTTTATACAGAAAATATTGTTCTTGATTTTTCCAACAGCTTTAGGATGTTACAAAGTCAACATATTGCTTCAACGTACTTGTGGTTGCTGGTATTATACTTCAGTTCATTGCCAACAGCCTATTGTTGATAGTTAACATTGGCGGCGATAGGATCAACATTTGAGGGGGGACGAGCAAACCCGAATATGATTAATATTCTAGAAATGCGAAAAATGTTGATCGGCGTCCTGGGGAGAGTAGTGGTGTATACAGGGTCTTGACACATGATGGGGGGGGGGGGGGGGGGGGGAAAACTCATAAGCCTACGGAAGAATTTAACTTAGGAAGGGGTGCTTGACGTTCTTTGCCGAAAATTTACAAAACCTTGCCCAAAAAATAGAAGCGCCATTTGAAGTGTTGCATAAATGAAGATTGATTTGTACTGCATATCTGACAAATATGCTGATAGTAGAATAGAAGTATCATGAACTGCACAACCAGTCTTGACAGGAGACTTATATAGGAGCAAGTGGAATGGTTGTATCGTTCTCCTTTAGCACTATGTTGCGGACTTCTTGAGCTGACTTGTCCGACAGCATGTGGTGCTTCATCCTGAAAGCAATTTCATGAAACTTTACAAATCTGTTCTTATGTCAGGTCAAAGCAGAAAGTTAAAGATGCAATTGTTTCTCTTAGGGCACCACAGGCTCATAATATAGTTACTGATAGTCAGAATCTTCCAGATCTTTTGAACAACTATTTTGTGTCGGTTTTTACAAAGGAAGATATGAGTAGTATTCCAGATTTTCAGGGGGCAGTGATAGGCCTAAACTGGATACGGTCTTATTCTCGGATGAGGTTGTCTTAAAGGAGCTGCTTCGTCTAAATATTTCTAAAGCTTCTGGACCGGATGCAATCCATCCGTATTTGTTGAAGACATTTGCACACCATTTCTGCGTTCCATTCTCATTGGTTTTTATTAAATTTAGGAATGAAGGTTATGTTCCTAAAGACTGGTGATGTGCTAATATCACCCCAATTTTCAAGAAGGGTGATAAGTCTAAGCCCTGTAATTATAGGCCCTTTAGTCTCACTAGTGTGTATGTTAGGTCATGTGTAGTCTATTGTTAAAAAGTCCATGGTCTGTCACTTCAGCAGTCAGTGTTTGACCAGAGAGTCTGAACATGGCTTTTGTCAAAAAAGGTCTTGTCTCACTAATATCCTTGAGTTTATGGAAGATGTAACAAGCTCACTCAATAGGCAGAAGTCTGTAGATGTTGTGTTCCTGGATTTCCAGAAGGCCTTTGATAAGGTTCCCCACCAGCGTCTTTTACTTAGGCTGAAGAGTATGGGTGTCAATGGGAATTGACTGTCTTGGAGCGAGAATTGGCTTGGTAATAGGAAACAGAGGGTGATAATTAAAGGCTGTGCTTCTTCTTGGCAGGACGTTACTAGTGGGGTTCCACAAGGGTCTGTTTTGGGTCCCTCTTTGTTTGTTGCCTATATAAATGACATCGACGGAGATATTGTGTACAGCTAAGAAGTTTGCTGATGACACCAAATTGTATTCTGAGGTCTCTTCCAAAAGCGATTCTGGGAAGTTTGAAACGGATTTGGATAAGGATTTTTCCTGGTCTCAGGGGTGGCAAATGCTTTTTAATATTGAAAAATGCAAGGTAATGCACATTCGTAGTAGTAACCTAAAGTTTACATACAATCTTAATGGTGTGGAGTTACAGGAGGTCTCTGTTGAAAGAGACCTAGGTATCTACATTGACTCATCTCTGCAACCTTCTAAACATTGTCTTGAAGCTGCTTAAAGATGTAATAGGGTTTTAGGTATCATCAATAGGAACTTCAGTTTTCTGAAAGAGGACATCGTAGTTAGGCTTTATAAGCAGTTGGTTAGGCCTCATCTGGAGTATGCGGTGTAGGCTTGAAACCCATATTTTTCTAAGGATAAGGAAGTACTTGAAAAGGTCCAGAGGAGGGCTACTAGGATGATTAGTTCCTTAAAGAGTGTTCCGTATTATAGGCGGTTACAACTGTTGCATCATCACACTGGAGGTTACGTGGGGACTTGATTGAGGTTTTCAAGATTGTGTATGGTTTTGACAATTATCCTTTACCGACTTTTTCATGTTTGCTAACAGTAGTTGTACCAGAGGTCATTGTCTTAAACTCCAAAAGTCACATAGTAGGATTAATATTCGCCATAACTTTTTTCTAATAGGGTTGTGAATGAGTGGAACGGTTTGCCTGAGAAAGTTGTACTTGCAAGTAGTGTCAATGGGTTAAAGAATGCTCTGGACAAGCACTTTAAGCATTGTAATCGGGTCTGAGTGTTTGTGTCTTCAGTTTTTTTTCTCTCTCTATATGGTCTTTGATGGGGACTTAAGTGTCCCTCCTGTAAACTAAATCTGTTCTTATAATTTAAAGAAAGAATGTTGCCATCATTTGGATTCACACAATTTCTGTTGGAAGTCAACGTTGTAGGGGTATGTTAATAGTGGATGGTCGAAAGGATTGAAAAGCTATACTATTTTTGCTTCCAAGTATACCCCAAAAAATTATTTGGAGTAGGGAGTAAATTTCCAAGAAATAATCATCATTTTATTTATGTTAACCTTTAGCCTTCTGCTCTTCCAACAGTTTCAGATAAGACACTATTAGTTGATAATAATTTTTTTTTGTAGTTGTTCTTATGAAAATGTTGTTCTTATCAAAAGAAGAGAAATTGGCCATAGAATTATTGATAGGTTTAAAAGAAATTTATGTAAAATCAGGTCCATGCAAAGCAATTGTGTTATTATCTTTGGCGCGCAATATAACCATCAGCATTACAATTTCTCTCCCTTGCGAGTTTCTGGAGACTCGTGCCAAAAAAGCCATATTTGTATACATGTGAATACAATAGGTAGTGAAAATAATCACGATGATGGACAGGATGTAACAACACCGCCACATATGTTACAATAAAGAGTGGTTTTTAAATTAATTTGTTTTATTTGTAGTGTATTATTTTAAAAGTTGTAGACAATATAGCAGGACTAGGTCATTTTTGGCAGGAAAACCTGTTTTGATAAGTGGTTGTCCTTGGGACAACCATGTTAATTTCCTTCAGGGCATTCACTGCCAAAGAATACCCCACCACGGCTACTATTGAGGCAAACTGAGAGTACTGTACAAAACAATCTGTAGGATCATTTTGTGTTATTTCATTCAATGGCTGATATCATTCATACATGATGTATTGGACCTGAAATTCCTGAACACTCTGAAAAAGGCACAAGCTAAGCATTATCATGGCAAACCTTTAAGATTGTAACATGAAACCTGTATGAGAAGTGGGCTGTATTTGATAACTATACTTAGTACAGTTTTAGGGTGCAAACATGTCTGACATAGCATTGCCAGAATGTGGCTATTGTTGGTAGTAGAGGTTTATGCAATGAACACCAGTTTGATAACTTTTTCTTACCTCCACAACCTCGCCGCATACAGTCACCAATAGAGCTTGTCTGCCGGAAGAAGGAGCCGTAATGTCCTTGAGTTCCAGTAAGTTAGGGGGAGGCGGATTCACCAGGCACTCTGCCTGGTGAAGAATTGTCTCATCGATGTCTTTTAATGGTGTTGATGGGATGATGTGGGTTGTCTTGTTTATTATGAGGCATGATCTGCCTTTCTGAAAGATCCGTAACAGGAATGCTTTGTTTGTCTGTAGCTTAGTGGCCAGCTTCCCCTCGTAGCAAATAGCTTTAATGCTGCCAGTCTTGTCTGCTAGTCCAACAACAAGATTCTCCTGTTGTTTTCTAGCTACCACCAGTACCCTGATGGCCTTTGGGTATGGTCCATAGGACTGTGATGCTTCTGCCAGGACTGCTATGGTTTCCATCTGTGAAGAAATTTAACGTTAAGTGAAAAGTTCTTATCGTATATCACTGGAGTATCAATGAAAGTACTGAAGTGGTCATGGAAAAAACCGATGTGACGATAATATGAACATTGTTGTATAACTTTTATTGATAGACTGAATAATATAACACTTGGTAGCCTTTCTGATACTTGATAGGCTATGTAGTAGCCTTTCTTGATAGATTCAATGATATAAATTGGTAGCTATCCTCGAAAGGCTAAATCATATCAATTTGTACCTTTTCTTGATAGGCTTAATGAGAGAACAATTGGTAGCCTTCTTAATAGGCTGAATGGTATCAATTGGGAGCTTTCCTTGTCAGGCTGAATGATCTCAATTGGTAGCCTTTCTTGATAGGCTATATAGTAGCTATCTTTATACGCTCAATAATATCAATTAGTAGCCTTTCTTCATAGGCTGAATGAGAGAACAAGTGGTAGCCGAACTTGATAGGCTGAATAATATAAGAATTGGTAGCGTATCTTGATTGGCTATTTAGTAGCCTTTTTGATCTAGGCAAACAAGTGTTCATTACAGTGTTTAGTAGCTGATAAAACAATTGGTTGATCGAAGTGACTGACAAGGAGTGGATTATGGAGATTAAAAGGTAGAAGAGAGCTGACAATTACATAAATTGCTTGTATAGAGTGAGTAAGTACAGTATGTTGTGTAAGAAAGTGGATTGAAAGTAATTGTTCACAATTAAATGAAGTTGTTGGAGCACATAGGACATTTGGTACACATATTTCGGTTTAACTTGTTGTGTTTTCATGGAGGTTCTGCAAAGAAATCCAAGTTGCTTTGTGATCACTGTAATAGCTCTCAAGGACTCCACTACCAATTGTTTTACTTGTGGGAATGTTTGTGTAGATTTGATCGAAGCATGATTTATAGTCTGTTGTAGGAGCAAGTATGGTTTCTTTATATTTGAATGTTCTTGTGAATAAAGAGAGAAGGCTGTTTTTGTCTGGCGTTTTTTCGAGTACATGAACATTGAAATCACCAATAATCAATGTTGGTTGTGAATGATCTATGTGACTTACAAAGTTACTCAATGCATCATGGAATTGTTGCATGGGAATTTTTTTAGACCTGTAAATTAGTGCAATTTTAATACTTCCACTACATGTGTCTTTGGTTGGCAGGGAGATTTCAATATTATTTGTATTCAGTCAGTGTTGTGATATTATTGTTAGTGTAGATTACAGTGTCATATGGGTAATTTCAGAGAGGAGCATGAGATGGGATGTTTTTGAAAAGTGTAAATCCTTCAATGTACAGCTGATCATTTGTGATTGCTTCTGATATATGGCATTCAGTGAAAAGTAGAATATCAGCAGATGTGATTGTGCTGTCATGAATTATGTCAGAAATGTGTCCTCGATGATCTTGCATTTTGATGAATGATGGTGGTGCTGTCAGTACTTTCAAACGCATGGCTGCATATTTTCAATGATCGTGTGGAAGAAGGTTTCCTACTTCCTTGACATTTCGATCGACATTATTTTCTCAGGATTAACATGAAGAATGTATAATCCATGTCTTTGCAGTTGCTGGTCTGAGGGGAAATTGTTTCCGCATAACTTCTGCATTTTTGTTGCGACCAATCCTGAACTGTCGACTACTTCTTGATATTGGTGTCCATGTTGAAGCAAGCTTTGAATGATACAGTTCTCTTTTAGAATGTCGACATGCTTTACCTACAGTAATGTTTTCGAACTGTACCCATATAATGTGAACGTCGTGATCATGTACATTCTCTATATACTTGATGATACCAGTAGAACTCTCTGATCAAAGAATGACTGCTGAAGTGACAGACTATAGACTTTTTAACAATAGACTCCATGACCTTACATGACCTTATAATTACAGGGCTTAGACTTATCACCCTTCTTGAAAATTGGGGTGATATAAGCACATCTCCAGTCCTTAGGAACATAACCTTCATTCATAAATTTAATAAAAACCAATGAGAGTGGAACGCAGAAATGGTGTGCAAAAGTCTTCAACAAATACGGATGGATTGCATCCGGTCCAGAAGCTTTAGAAACATTTAGACGAAGCAGCTCCTTTAAGACAATCTCTTCCGAAAATAGGCCTGCCCCCTTGAAAATCTGGAATACTACTCATATCTTCCCTTGTAAAAACTGACACAAAATTGTTCTTCAAAAGATCTGCAAGATCCTGACTATCAGTAACTATATTATGAGCCTGTGGTGCCCTAAGAGAAACAATTGCCTCTTTAACTTTCTGCTTTGACCTGACATAAGAAAAGGTTTCCCGGACAACTCCCCCCCCCCCGGACAATTTCCCCCGGACAATCCCCTTCCTCTGAAATTTCGACGATTGATTGACAGCCGATGTAGGCGGGGTTAAGGCTATTATTCCAGTAAAAATGGTGGTGTGCAACAGGAGATTTAAGTTTTGGTTTCGATGACAATCGTAACCTATGCATTCATGCTGGCGGAGAGTGTGTGTGTATGTGTGTATGCGTGTGTGTTGGGGGCGGGGGGGGGGGGTGTAACGCCTCGCTTGTAAATACGATATCTCAAGAAGGGAAGCTTTGACCAATCTAATATTGGTGTATATGAGTAACACATTTGTTTTGTGGGTAGGTCAAAGATCATTTTGAGTCACCAGGGGCCAAATAGTAAAACCTTGTAAAAACGATATCTCAAGGATGTAAAGCTTAAACCAATATCATATTTCGCAGGCGCGTATCCAGGGGGGGCGTTGTGGGCGCGCGCCCCTCGGGTAAGAAAAGGAGGAGAGAAAAATAAGAGAAGAAAAGAGGAGGAAGGAAGGGAAAAGAAAAAGAAGAGAGAAAAAGGAGAAAAGGACGCACCCACCACTTCTTTGTTCCCATCTGCATGAAAACGCGCGCCCACAACCCTACGCCCCACCCCTCTAATCGCTTCCCGATGCGTTATCTGTGTAGATGAGTGTATCTGTGTAGATGAGTTGTAGTATACAGTTCCTTGGGTCTAGCAGAAAATTCTTGCTTCTTGGTGAAGTCCTACTAAAATGGCTGCACATGGTATAGATCTACAGAATTGTATCATGTGCTTTTTTTACACTGTACCCTGATTGGTCAGTTATTGCCATGGTACAAAAACAACTACTAGGGTACAGTAGTGAAGGTTATTTCAACAACAGTGAGCTTTGCCTGATCTAAATTCTATTGAGTGACAATGTTGAAAAGGCTGACCAGTGCTTCTGTTGGCCTTTGGGTCCGTGTCCTTTTCACGTCACGTCAACACTACGTTAGTGAGAGATTTGTGTTTGTGGGTTTCAGTTGGGTTTTTGGTGGTTGTTTTACAGGTGGTTGTTTGTGGTGGTTGTTTTACAGACTGGGACTGTTTTTGGTTCTGTTGACCTCTGGTCCGTTTTCTTTGCACGTGAAAAGCACAAAGAGATGGTTTCAAAAGGAATTTCTGGTCTGTTGATGGTTAAAGGCAACTGATGGTTGAGTAGTAAAATCAGCTGACAATTGTAAAGAAACTATGATCAAGTGCAAATGTTTAAAGCAGCATTTTGCGTTGGGTCGCTTTTGTCCACCTTTTTGACATGTGCATCGATTTTTGTACATGTATCAATCATAAAACAGCAAACTAAGATACCATCCAAATTTCACCCTGGCGAGTAATTAACGATTTCTGTCGATAACAAGTAAAAGTGTCCACGACAAAGTTTTCATTTCTCAGAATCCACTAGTTTGAATTCCACCATCAGTGAATAGTATGTGTTTTCATGAGCCGTTGCTTAAATATAATTCATTCACAGCAACCCGAAAAAGTTGCGTGTGCGTGGGTATCACAGACATACCAACTCCCTGGACATACACTGTACAAACTAAAGCATTGCATTGTAGTACGTATTGATATACAGGGTTGCTTTTGACTCCGGCAAAGTGAAATCTAATTCTATCATGGAAGATACAAAGCGAACTTAGAGAAGCGCGCAAAAGGAAAATACAAGACTCAGAAGCGAAGGTTTTAAGCCACCCGTATTCACCTAGGGAATCAAGTAGGAAGATGGACCGAACTGAAGGAGAAGTTGGGGCTGAAGAACGACACGGAGGTCGCTCGATTTTTGCTAGACAGGTGAGTAATCTCTTCCTTGCTACGACATAAAAATTGTAGAATTCTTTGTATCTAAGGCATAGCTGCAAATTCTTGATTGTTGAAACAAGAAAAGAATATCAATCTGCCGGTGTATTCATACAACAACTTCGTGTCTAGACCTTAGCCTTTGGCTGCCTAACCCGTCTTTAGACCGTGAACAGAGCCGTTTAGGTTTAGTACTTGCTGTTTCGACCGTTTATGCTTTTTTAAGGAAAAGTCGCCCGGGAAAGAACATGTGCACGAAACCAAACTACCAAACGACTGATCCGCTCTCAGCCTCAGTCCCCTTGCATCGGGACTATGTGATCATCGTCGGGTGTGCATCACCATTCCACTCGAAAGGGAACAGATACTACACATGATCTTAGCCAAAAGGCCGAGAAGCGACCGTTTATGCTTGAACGTTTATACGCACGCTCGACCTTTTTAACGGGATGAATTTCTACCAAAACTTTTGAAGGATATTCTCTTCAGAAACAAGGAAAAATAAAGAAGAAGAAGAAGTGTCCTGGTATAGGCTAGGTACCTTTCTGTTTCGTAAATGAACATAGCCTAGGCATATTGACCATGTTTTTGCATGCTAGGAAGTTGACAAAAGCAGGTGTACTTTGGGCTAGGCTAGAAGTCTTTATCATCTTATTGATCTAAGCTAGGGGTGAGAATGTTATAGCCAAAATTATATATCACTCTCACCTGCAACTTCGAATTTTGTACTCATAATCCTCACGTGAAGACCTTCAGTTAACTTTACATGAATGCAGCCACAGAACAATGCAATGCGATTTGCTTGTATTGGTAACAAATCCAATTTCAAGTGCTATGAGAAATTGTGTTTCGGTGCCCAAGATTAGTGAAGGATCTCCATAGTATTTGCTTCTAAAAGTGTTTGGTTGACTCCAAACCGTTAATATCAACATAGGGAATCATCACAAGAACAAAGAGATGGGAGGTGTAATAATAAAGGTCTTTATTCATGAAACCACCCTGTTGATAAGCAGCATTGCCTAATGAATGCACAGTAACTCTTGTGGTCAAGGACATTCAAGAGGTTGAGTCTCTTTATGTGGTTTGGAATTGTTACACTATGTTTACAGTCTTGTCATCATTGTCAGCTCTGGACAGGATGTTGTGGCCATTCATTGTTGGTTTGTACCCTTTTCCCCATATGTTTAATAAGCCTGGTTAATTTCAAGCTTGTGAAAGTGGTAATAGTGGTTTCAGATTTATTTTAAATGTTTTGAGAAAGCATCACCAGATGCTGTAACATAATTGACCATAGAAGAACGAAGCAGTGTCCCATTTAGCTGACTGTATATTCCAAGTTATTCAGCAAATCACATATGCTAATATCTTTGTTCCAGTTATGCAGCGGCTTCAACAGTGATATCTACAACTAATCAGCAATTGGAGCGGTAAGACAAAACAAGAAAGCCACTAACTCACAAATACCTGTATTAATTGCTTGCTGAAGAAATCTCTTCATAGATGCATCTCATTGCATTATGTTTTAGATATTGTGATATAGTTAAGACAAGTGCACTTGCTTGTATTGTTCTAATATGTCACACAAAAGCAGAATTAATCCAACAATAAGTGATAAGAAGGAAATAAAATTTTCTGATGTAAAAATTACACACTCCAGTTACAATGATTTGTTGTCGTGCTTGATTTTGCCAGACTTTTCTTTGAATTCTCTAATGTGTCTCTGAGTTATTGTTGATGTTTTAATTTGTAAAGTCATCCAGTATTATTCATATACTGCAATATATTGCTTTCGCTGCATTTTTATCTGTACATCCATTTTTACTTTCAGAGTTGACTCTGCATACTCTCCTTGCCAAACACCAGACATAGGCCTGATGACATCAACACCTGTGACAAGTATGTCTGCTTCAAGTAAAGATGCACTGCCAGCTACAACACCATTTTTATGTGGAGAAACATAATCCGCTGACCAAGTTAAGTATGCATGTTTGGATAGTTATGAAAAAAGCAAAAACCTTTCTTGAACATTTTGCAGTTAATATGGTGTTGCAATCTAGTACCTAAGCCTTGTCAAGTTGTACCCGAAGGCGGTGTGGTTCAGTCTCCCACATTCCAAATTTTTCAACTCCTTTGGGGTCACTCATTACGACAGATGTTCACATTTACATTCATTGCTTTTACATACCTTGCTTGTGTAACAAAACAGTTTCAAATGCTTTCAGATGCAAACGTGTTAGCCCTGGGTCAAGCTTTTCACAATAAGACAGATGGATATAAAAATGTTACCTTAGATGATTCCAATATGTGTCAGAGAATTTAAATTACTATCATTTTCTTCAGTTGACTACACTGATGTTGGGGACTACATCATTCCACATGGTACCCCAGGCTCATTTGACAGGGACTCTGACCCTGACTGGGATTCTGGTGAAGAAGATGCCTGCCTACTCACTCCTCTGACATGAGTGTTGATCTCAACGTTAGGTATGTCTGCTTCTTGACTTCAGCCTGAAATCTTACATATATCCGCTCCTTTTTGTTGGAATCAAATAGCTATGTGAATCAGGACTAAATTAATGCCTTTATTAAATGCACTTGTTAATTTTTCTCTTACAGTAATCCACAACAACCAGCAGATTTGGACCTTCACACCATTCTTTCCTTTGCAGAGACTGATCAGTCTGAAGATGAGGTTGCAGATGCTGGGACAGGTTCTGAGGCATGTGCAGAAGATACTCTATACATTACATACAAGGAGTCCCTTTTGCAACTACTAAAGGATTGCAGACCTAAGTCTTGTGTTAGAGATTCTTGCCAGTCTCCTCCACAAGATCGGTCACAAAATTGTCGGAACTGCTGTTGGTGTGAAATGGGTTCGTTTCAGTTTGTATTTGGCTACTATATTTAAATTATCCCTCAATTTAAAATATTTCTCAGCAAAGGCCCGTAGCATCTTTGTCTTGGAGGTGACACCTGCTTATAGACAAGATAACTAAAAAGGTAAACATTACTTCGACTTGGTATATGTGTAGCCCTTGGTGAGTAGGTGATCCTTAATAAGTTTCATGGATGTGAAAGGTCATTTGAGGTCAAAATTAGACAACTCTGTAAATACTGTATCATAAAACTGACTTGCTTAAACTTCACTTAGTACGTATTTTAGTGCTTTTTACGTGACCCGCCATGCGGGATCCAAACGTCACGGCCAAACGGCACTACCGACTCATCCCATTCTGATAAACGAAACTCAGGTCAAGCGAGCCAAGAAAATAAATATGCCCACCGACCTGCAGAGACAAACCCCCAACCGCCCACTCAAAAAACCACAAAAGGACGACCAGCACGCAGCGAAACGAAACACCCCTCCCCAGCACACCAGCGTCCAAAAAAGGCAGCCCTCAGATAAACGGCAAAAATCGCCTTCAATTTTAAGGCGAATGTCAGACTTCACCGCCTCCAGGACTGCCTGCCAACTGGCAAACTTCCCCCTGAAAACCACATTACATCTATCCCGCCAAACATGTTTTTTTACAATAGAGCAAACCAAAATAATGCGGTCCAACACCGCAACCGAACAAACTGGAGGGTCTACCCCATATAAAATAAAGCCCTGCCCTACCGACCATGAACGGTCTCCCGTAACACGGTCGGTCCAGGTCTGGAACCACTCCCATAAGTTTAATACAAAGCAACAATGCCAAAAAACATGAGCGGTACTCTCTAAGCTGTCACAGCCGGTCCTTGGGCACAGTCCATCACCCAATCGCCAATGATATCTTTTTAGGTTGGTCACCAAGGCACCGTGTGCAATTCTCCATGCAAGATCACGGAGCCTGCAACCATTCAGCCTTGAATGCACCGAACGCCATACTTCGGCAGAATGACGTCCCTGGACAAAAATTGCATTCAAGGCCCTATCCCGCAACGAACTGTGAACGAGGGCCGGCTGTGACAGGTCAACAGGGGGCAACTCAATCAGAGCGGAGCAAATGACACGCACCACCCTGCTTGGAGTACTACTATGTGGTTCTCTGTTGCTAAACAGCGCCGGGACTCATCGACGCAGGTGCAAACCGCCCCAAAAACGTACAAAATATGAACAAGGCAGTAGTAATGACGATAGTGTAGGACAATCTATTGTTAAGGGATTATATTAATATTAATATTGTTATTAATATATTTATGAATTTTTTTATGAATTTTTTATTATTTTTTTAAAATTAATTTTGATATTTATGAATTTTTTATTATTTTTTTAAAATTAATTTTGATATGAATTTTGATATATGATTTATGATTTTTTTATATTTTTGATGATTATTATTATGATTATGTTTCATAACAATAAATTGTTTGATGTCATATGACAGAACGCCCTCTATTGACAAAGTTTTAGGATTAAGTGCGCCCTCCTTTTCCAAAGTTTTGAGATAGAAACATGACACGTTGGCAACAAGTTCTGACATGATTGGCATCAACAGCGGGGGGTTGTGTCAATGGTTGAAAAGGCATCTTAATGAGGAGCTTAAGTAGAGTGCTCTAATGTAAGATGATAACAATGATGACGAAGCGGAAGTAAAGAAATCTTTAGAAATGATTGCGACGGATTATTGTTAATGACCAGTAATAACTTTGAAGATGGGATGAGGGTA
>KN885032.1:44571-54644 GCA_000934455.1 Apostichopus parvimensis | reverse complement strand
TTGTTTAATCTTCGTTTCATTTTATTTTTATTAAGTGATAATTGGTCGGGGTATTAGTAGGGTGTCTTAGTGCGGGGGAGGGCGTGGATATGGTTTACCCTCCTGAATTGTTGTTATTGTCAAAACGTGTGCAAGGGGTGATAAACGGACCGATGGGTGTCAGACTGGGTAAAGATGGGTGTGGTAGGGGTTAGGAGTGGTATTCTAGGGTTGGGGAGCATGTAGACTGCTTACATATATTAAATGAAACTTTTGTTTTAGGGGGATGTGGAAATCTGAAGAAAGGAAAATAATCAATATAATCAATATAATATCGCCTTATCAGGGTTTCAAGTTTAACACATATTTTGTTTTTAACTGGTATATTATTATTATTTAATTATATTTATTTTGTTATGTTTTTATCTTGAATGTGGTTTTATGGAGATAGTAATTTCACATTCGGATCCTTTTTATGTTGACTGTTTTGTTTGTTTGTTACTATTTTTTTTTTGGGGGGGGGGGTTGAAAGTAAATATTAATTTGATGACTAAAAGCAGAATTATTTATTTTTCAGTATAGTTTGCGTTTGATTTTAGAAGAGATGAAAGAATATCTTAAATTATTTTTAGTTTTTGTTGTCGAAGAATATCATAACAACGTGTTTATTAATGTTGTTTTCTAGGTTATTTTTTTTTAAATCCATTTGCCTACAAGTCAAGAATTGTAAAGGTGAATAATGGTAGCAGCAGTTGTACTTTATTTGAAAGCTATAATCGTTCATTATGTTTGAAAATGAGGTGTCCTTAATCCTTGGATACAAACAGTTGTTATTATTTACCTTTATATGTTTATTTACTCCTAAATTTACAAACCGCTTTGTGGTTAATCTTACCTAACCATCGCCACTAATTCAGTGAGCGGTTTAAACTGTACTCTATGACTGAAGGGATTGGAGTAGAGTGATATGTATTGTTGAGGTTTTAGCTAAAGGTTATAGGAAGGTGAATAGTTTACTTTTCAGAGGAAGGTGATTTGTGATATTGACTCATTCCATCAAAAAGTAGAGGGAGAAATAGGGATAGTAATGAATAATTGTTTTTAGTATTTTTATATTTGTTGAATGTTTATGGTGAGACTTGATGGTATTCTTTGTTTAAAAACACATTCCAATAATGGTCAAAGGTTAACATTTATAATTATGTTTTCTTCCTCACACTAATTTGGTCGGGAGAGATTATGTAATATGATATGTCCACATGTTCCGTACTCACGTGACCCATTGACTGTGTACTTACATTATGACTGGACGCTTTCAGCAGGAGCTCTATGGCTGACATCTGTACTGACACAGTGTCTTTGTTACTGATGGTTACAGCTTCTGAGCACAACTCTGTAATAGTTTGAACGTCATCAGCCTAGTAAACAAGATAAACATTGTTTTAACAATAACATATGAAAAATGATAAGATATAGAATAATAAAGAGTTATGAAAATTATATATATGATCAAGTCCCACGTTTAGGTTACTAGTCCTTACAATAATAACTAATATCTATGAAGATTCCTGTAGTGTGTGATGAGGCACGATGGTTGTAACCGGTATGGGCTCAATGTACAGTACATACAGAACTTGTGTAAGGACCCAACTCCTGAAATCCGATAAGTCAAAACACTATCATACCTTATATAGTCGCCTTGTACGGGATGAATAACTTAGTGCAAGTATAAACAATTGATATTTAATAGTACGTCCATGGAAGACATTAGAGAAAATATAAAAAAAAAACAGAAAGGTTATACATACAAGTGTAAGGAACAATAAACAGTAAGATGCTCCTTATTTATACCTCCCCGGTTCACAGTCCCCCCCCCCCCCCCCCCCCCCCCCTCTCCTCCACATGCACACAAACACACGCAAACACAACCCATCCAGGCAAATTGAATTCAAACAGAACAAAAGTATAGCCAACCTTCTTCCATCGACCGGATTGGAGATCAAGATGACAGGCATTACTCGGCCACAAAACTGAAAAAACATAATAAAACGAAATCATTAAAGTACATTAATTAACTTAACCGGAGCTATGCATTTAAGACTCTCATAGAGTATAACTAAGTTACCTATTTTTTTAATATAAATATATTATATAAAAAAAACATTTTGATTATGAAATTCGCCGAACATTCCCTCACAGGAATGAGCAAAACTTATCTTACACTTAAACGATTTGGAATTGTTTCAAATATTCTAAACCAAATATTATGTATCATCATTGTTACAATAAAGCAGAACAATCAGTAAAAAATATTAAAATGAAAGAAAGGATCACAGTACCAGCTGAATGGCAGTAAATATGTATTTACTATTTTAAACTGTTTAACCTTGGAAGGATTTTCTGTTTAATTATATATGATCGCCACTACACAGTAGAGTAGTTTAATATCATTGTGGTATAACAAGTGTTTGTTACACTACACAGTCTGTGCTGTAACCAGTATACATTGTATTGTAACATAATGTAGTGTAAGACCCCGGTCACACGTACATTTTGTTCGGACATAACGATGTTCCGACCATGGTCCGACCATGGTACGGTTTGCGTGTGACCGCTCTCTACTATGGTCCGACGATCGTCCGACCATCGTCCACTAAAGATGGTAATTAGCATCGTTAGCCCCGAATTAAGCATAGTCCAACCATCGTTAGCAGGAAGAACCATGCGTGTAACCGCAATTGTGTTGTCCGACTATGAATGTTAGCGTAAACGCTGACCTCGGCCGGATATCCCCGATTTCAATCCCTTGACATAGCGACGCGTGCCTAGATACATACGATGTAAACAACACAAACCCGCACTGCACTGCATACAGCACACTGTACATACACACGTACGGTTTCTAACACAAAACAACACAACAGTCAACACTCCGGAAAATTTGACAAGACAACTCGCAATGGCGGCCACAGCTCGGGGTAAAACCTGGGAGGAACAAGAAGTCCTGACACTAATTGATATATTTTGAGGGGAGAAGACAGAGTATGGTGGACAACACCGCCAGGAATAAGGAGGTGTTTAGGAAGTGTGCGGAGATGATGGCAAGGGAGAGATACGAACGGACGCATACGGATATATGGACCAAAGTCAACAATTTAAAGAGCTGGTACAAGCGACAGACGGAATCAATGAAAGAATCAATGAAAGCGCTACGGCAAATTGAGCTTCAATCGCCATCATCTACTACTTACAACTAAAAAACCCGTGACCCTTGACCGACCCAACCCAACTGCGCATGAAGCTTTGCAAAAGCATAATCAACTCACTAATGCATGTGACCGCGAATAACGATCTTCCGAATATAGTACAAAGTCATATGGGTACGTGTGACCGATACCGTAGTTAGTTTAATATGGTAGGACTATAGTTAAGAAACGATGGTCGGAAGATGCAATTTTCTACGTGTGACCGGGATCTTAGTTATACCTTGTACACACATAGACATACCTTGTACATTCTGTCTTTTTAATTCTTCTGGGATTTTCTCTGGTCTGATAGATGCAGGTAGTGTGCAGTTAATAAACCTGTGATATAAAAATAAATATATCAAATGATCTTACGTTTCTCTTTAAATACTAACAAACAGCTGACCTTACTATAGGCAGGTAATCCAATAATAAACAGAGAATTCCTGATTATATTGTATGAACAAAATGCAAATATTTGCAATTAAGATAACAGAGTTCTATTGAATATACCAACGAATAAAATTCAAAATTTTAATTACTGCATTTAAATGCTTGCCCGGAATGGCACCTTCTTACCTGTCTGAGTTGATCACACCTCGAGTACCCACACACACTATTCGCCCTAAGCATATTACTCTCGTTCCACGCAGCACGAATAAGAAGAAGCACTATGCCCGCAGCTTTTTCTGTCGCTGCACCTGATCTATGGAACGGGCTTCTTTCCGAAATTCGCATAATCACAGACTTCACCTCCTTTAAATCACGCCAAAAAACGCATCTCTCTCATTATAATATTTACCGTGACGCACGTCGTCTACATTGCGCAATGTTCATTGTAGCCTTTATATATGACCTGTCAATCACATTGTATTACGTCACGTGGTTGAACACCTGCACAGCTAAAGTACATATTCTCACACTTCTCTTACCGTGAATACATCAAACAAATGTACCGCTGAAGGTCACCTTTACAATCGGTAAACCGGTACCTCTGTTTTACTACGATGTTAGTCAAGAACTAACAATAGAGTTTACTTTCATTTAATTATTTAAAACAAATAAAATCGTCTTGTTTAGTTGTTAATGTTTTTCTTCATACATATTTTCACTCTAAACAGGACTCTTTCGTAGGTCATAAATTCCTACAAAATCACGACTACGATGTTTGGAGTTTCTTTGGTTTTTATTTTAACTGTTCATCAAGGAACAACACAAGAAGTTTTACGATTGAAACCAAAACTGTGTGCACGATTTACGCAATGACTCACTGATTTTGTTGGAAACCAACTAGTAATTAGTAATGGTTACCTTGTTTTTGGAGTCATAATATATCGTTGACATTTCTTTGAATTATTTAGGGGGGTTTGTTTTTAAGATTTTTTTTCTCTTGTAATTGCCTTTGAACGTTGTTGGAAATGTAATGCCTAAAGAAAAAAGAAACAACCGGTTGTCAATATTTCTCTTAGTTTACTTATATTTGGCCTAATTTACGCCATGATGTGAATTGAAACTAGGCGTGGTTTATCATAATATATATCGCGATATCTGTTTGAAGAATTTAACTGCACACCACTCATACGTATCTCCGTTCTACAAATACACTCTCAAATCAGCCTAGCTTACAAAACATTTTGCGGAAATCCAAGCATTGTTATACTAAGGACAATCTCGTATCCCAACAACCTAACTGGAAGTTCACCCCACCCCCCCCCACCCCTCTAGCGACGCGATACAAAATATTTACAAAATAAAGCTTTATAAACGAGCTTATCTTATTGAACTTCATGTATGACGGTTTTTAAGATTTTGTGTTTTCAGGATTTTTTGGTTTTTAAGATACACTTTGCTTTAACTGGTTAATTATTTGTTATGTTTTACGTAATAGACATGTCGAATTTTAACTTGTATGCTTTACCGGTACTTAATATCAGTTTTATGATTTTATATTTATTAGTTTATACTGTTATGTTGTATTGTATATGATAGATCCTCTGTAAAGCGCACATATGCATCGTGCGTAGTGCGCTATACATGAATATATTAACATTACATTATACGTTTATGGGAATATATTCGGCCTCCGTGCGTTTTCAGAAAATTAAAATATGCAATTTAACTTATATAAAGAAAATGCAGTACAGTTTTTTTTTTTGGTAGGGGAAACCTTTTTTTTCCTAAATTAATTATTCATCTAATTTATTTCGCATAAAATAATAGTGAAATATTTGAATTATTTTCAAATATCCATACTCCACCTCCCCCAGCCTCAAAAACACAATGATTAAACACAACACATTTCTTTTTTCCCTACATGACTGTGACATGTATTTAACGTTGAGGTCAACATTGTCAAATAGACATGTTAGGCGCAATTATTTTCGTCCTATCGACAAGTTAATTTCAATGTGCAATAGATATGTGTAATTTTAAAATGAATGAAAAAATTGTACATTATATAAAGGTCAGCATAGGCTATGGATATTGGAAAATAATTCCAATATTTTCGTCTTTTGTCCCAACCTACAATACTAACGAAATAGGATGGAAGAGATCTCTGGTAATTTTCTCACAGCTCTTTTAGATTCCTGGAAATTTATGTATTGTAACATTTTATAATTCAGATGACCTAGAATTCCAATTATCTCCAACCATAATGATTTCAAAGATCCAATTTACCCGGCTCAACCAACCTGTCCCCCTGTAATTATCCCCGACTATACTCTCCTTAAAATCATTTTATCTTGTAACTCACCAAAGTTTTCTGAATTTCGTAGACGGCAGTACATAGTTCAATAATCCTACAATGTCTTCCTCGGTAAGTTCCGGTTGGTAGTTC
Source organism: Apostichopus parvimensis (assembly GCA_000934455.1). Classification (NCBI taxonomy): domain Eukaryota; kingdom Metazoa; phylum Echinodermata; class Holothuroidea; order Aspidochirotida; family Stichopodidae; genus Apostichopus; species Apostichopus parvimensis. The sequence goes on along the minus strand of KN885032.1, from coordinate 48,581 downwards.
GTGTCTGCATTCACGCATAACTTTTCCAGTGATGAGAGACTTGGTAGACCAATACCAGACCGGAGGATGATGGTATTGTTGTCAACCTTACTGAAGGACCACTGCAGGTATAGATCAGATATTGGAATCTGAAGAAAGATAAATAAAGAATAAACTGTAGTTTAGCTGCATGGCCTCATTGACAGTAAATATTACTGAACGTACTCACCGCTATTAACAGGGTATTATTTATAGAAATTCAAAGGAAAGCAATACTATTGCCCCTAGTTCATCACCACAAAGAAATGAACAATTATTTTAGAAAAAAAATCTTCAAAATGACAAATAAATAAAACAAATAAAAAAAGGGTTCAACTCACTACGGATGCGTATTAACACAAGTGATTACAGAGCTCGTCTTAAATCATTTGTGAAAATTACACTATCACGTCTGTACACTCATCGATCATCACACTAGTATAAGCGCGGTAGTGAGGTCTAGATCTACATAATGTAACCACATAAACGTACGCTCCCGACACATATTAATTGTTTATACCATTTAAACTGTATTTTCTTTTAATTCTCTGAATCTACTCATTTGTACCATTCTTGCATGACTCAACATAGTAAAGGTAAGTTAGAAAATATTATGCTGATAGTACATGACAGGTCTAGTTGCAAAAAAATGAAAGTTTTATTACCCCCCACCCCCCTTCCCAACCCACCGTTTCTCGATCCCTTATATGTACTGTTTATAACGCCTCAACTTGCATACAGTAAGAACGAACCTGCCCTCTCGACACATATATGGAGTAAACACGACCGACACACTCCCGTGTATACCGCTAACAAGCAACGTGACGTAAACGCTATTTTATATGATTGTACAACACATTCAACGCCTATGAAGTTGTCTATGCAATGTTTGTTGTTAGGCTAATTCTTTGTCGTGTCTACTCTAGAGCAGTAGTTCAGCTAGGTCTAATATACTTTGCGTTACAGCATTATCCACCACCCCCCCCCCTCTCCCTCTGCCCTCTCCGTCTGCCCAGAATAAACTTTACATAACAAACAAACAATAACGGCTGGGAGATATCTATACTGTACCTGATAATAAAACCCATTCGCTGAACCTAACAGCTGATATTAATGGTTTAGAACATGCAGACAGTATTTGTTTTAATTCTCTTTATATCTTTCTGCCCGTTAATGAACCCACACTCATCTGTACCAGTCTTGCATGAGAACATGGTAAGAGATAAGTTGTGTTTTTGCATTACATGATAGTTGAACAAATGAAAGTTTCTATTATTTTTCCCGTTTCTCGTTCCATACTCTTCACACTAATCGATCATCACATTAGCATTAGCGTGGTTAATCAGGCCTCAAAACTACATACATACAGTAATCGCAAGAACGAACTTTTCGTTCCGATACAAGCAGAGTAAATACAACCGACACACGCCCGTATGAGCCGCTTACAAGCTACCGCCACGTGTAAACTATAGTCAGACGCTAGTTTATATTATATTTTGTTTTTATAACTGTAAAACAAATTCCATGTATATGATATTCTATCAAAAATATTTGTTGTAGGCTAATTCTTTACCGCGTAAAAGCTTATTGCACAGCTGCAAATGTTACAATATGTCATCATAAATGCTACAGTAAATATCTTTACTATACGTGAGCGACATTATCCTTATCCATGTACCACTACCACTCTCAATGTGACCGCACAATTAAATCATATCCATTATCACTACCAGTACCAGGATTAACTCGGCTCTCGGAATGTCTGATTGGATTAGGGCCTACTGATCTGTTACTCGGTCTCTATACGTATGAATTAGTGTCGAATTAATGAATATCATAAAAACAGTTATATTCCTTAACATATGCCATTTAAATTAGCCTACAGCCATGTTTGGCGGCCAGTGGTCCTAGACTATCTTGACAGAAATAAACAAACATGTTACAAGTACTAGCCTAACCATCCAGAATTGATGTACATAATGTGCAGTACTATAACTAAACTTACCTTGAAAGCATGCAAGATTGTTTTAGTAGGACTATATCCTGATGCGGTGATAAACGTATAGGCCTAAACTTGACATATCCTAACTACGTATGTCCAAATAAAAGCTCCGTTTTCAACACAGTCAAAACACCTTTATGTTGCAATGGCTGATGCGCCTGTATTGACGCGGCAGGTTGAATGGCTGACATACCAACACCTGCGTACATTGTTGTAGTAGTGTAGTAGTATACATACATACAATTGAACAGGTGTTATATATAAGCTGTGCATAGTCTACTGAGCGGTGAATAGCCAAATACTGTGCAGCCGATCCGATCAAATCAAACATAAACAACATTGTTTGGATCGGGGAAACAGTCGATATTAAGTGGGGGCGCACTCCCAAAATTTGTCTTAGAGATTGGGTCACTGTTAGTTTTTAGCTATTTATACCCCTCGTTATATATGTCATTGATTGGTTTACAGACCCAGAAAGAAGAAAGATCAATTCAACAATGGTAGCAATTCAACAGAGCAAATGCCCTGAAAATGTTGATTATTTTACATTATAATCATAGCATTAATGAAATATAACCTTTTGTTCTATTTAAAAAACAAAAATTATAAGTGCACTGCTTTTGTAGTTGAGTGTGCCATTCTGTTATTTAAACTGATTCATTTTTATGAAATTGAATATAGAAAATCCAATGAATAATATTGTCCGCTTTGTTCTCATCTTCGAGTTTGTGGTATGGAATATGATTGGTGAATCAATAGTTGTCGAACATTTTTTAGGCAATGTCCTTGCATTTATGCACCTCCTACCGCCTGCCAAACCCCCTCCCCCCATGGAAGAAAAAGGAGAATTATTACATCGGGGTAATGTGTGACTCACTATACCAGGAAAGTCTAGTATAATTATCATGTTCGTCAATAATTATTTTAGAAAGAACTATAGTACGTGTTTGTATACCGCCCTCCTTATATGACAAGCTAGTTACGTAACACGAACGACTAATCATAGTACTTGCTTACTACAAATTACGTACGATTCACATCACGGGAGAATACTGAGATTCACTTGCTTATACATTTAGTAAGTCAAAACAATATTTTAAAAAATGCAATATAGAAATTACACTAAGGAGGAATACAAAAGCTAGGATGAGTATAATACGTAAAGATAACAGTATAACAAAAGTGATAGAAACAAACAGAGTAGACAATACCAATAGGAAGCAGACAGAGAGAGAAAAGAGAGGAAAAACAGAGAGAAAAGTAAGCAGCCTGCAAATATACATAGTTATTATTGAGTAGTCTTTAAAGGTTTCGTTGAAGGAACATATTTTCGGCAATTGATATGAGAGCTGCAGAATTATATCCTGCAGTACGTATATAGCGAATATTTTGCTGACAGGAGGGTACATATACAGTATTGCGAGGGAACGAGTACATATTAATAGTACGTAGTACATTGAAAATAGAAATAAATATATGTTCGAGAGAATTGGAATGGAGTCATGTAGTGGGCTTAATATTGTAACCGAACTTGCGTAGTATTTAACTTTGAAGGTATTCTTTGAGCTGTATTAACTGTTTAAGTAATGTTATAATTCTTTGTCGGGAAATCCCCGTTAAGTTGTTTACTATGACGTAAGTAATAGTGCACCTGGCGTCCCGGTCTCCGGAAGTCTGGTGACCGCAACTCTGGGGCGGTGTTCTTTGAAGTAGTACATTATCGCGCGCGCAAACTTAAGCCATTGTTCAGGCTAGTATAAAAGGAACTGTTGGTACGTGCAGCGGGGGACTCTTTGCCAAAATCTCGCAAGACGTCTACGTACCAGGGGCGTATCCAGGATTTTCTTACCCGGAGGGCGCGAATTACTATCTAAGCGGAGCGCCACCATCGGTTGGCGCGCAGCGTACAAGAAAATTTCTGGTTTTGATACCCCCCAGATCACCGGAAATGGCACTTCTCGGGCTTGAAAATGACCAACCAGATGTACAC
>KN885032.1:11081-30987 GCA_000934455.1 Apostichopus parvimensis | reverse complement strand
GTGTTGAAACATTGCAAACACTTTAATTTTCACAAACATCTACTCCACTTGCACATTCTAAAGACTAGATTTACATTTTTTCTAAGAACATTTTACATAACGCAGGCATTTTTAAATAACGTTTGCTCAAGGGAAGCTTCTAAGTTATCCTTCTTTTTTAGGGTGGGGGGAGTGGCTGTGATGTAGGGTGCAGTAACATGGCAGGAACATCGAAGAGGTGCTCCACCTTGGGCTAGATTCACAACTACTTCTACTTATCAGTAGCATTACATACTTCAATTGGATAGGGGAAAGATAAGCAGCCTATCTTACCATGTCCTAGTAATCACAAACTAAGATCATGAGCAGAGCCGGATTTTGGTGTTAAAACTGAATCTATGGTGCTGTTTCCTTCACTTTTGAGAACTTTTTTTGTTTTCAGAAAAACACTAGATGTAATGTGGTTCAATATTTATAGGGTACTAACCATTACTACTTGTGTGTTTGAAAATGTAATGATGGTATCATCATAAAATGTTGCCAAATTTAGCAAGCAACATACAAAGTAACAAATGATCAATCTTTTTGAAGGGCTGGACGTCGCCCATTGACTCTAATAGATGGCAACCGGTTAATAACTTTCTACTTATCAGTGTTTCTCTCAAAATAAAGACAAAATGGATAATCTTAAGGACATTGGCCTATATGGTGTTGTCACATTGGTACAGGTTGTATTCAGCTAGTACCATAATGCGTTGTTGATTTAAATAAGAATCGATACAATGGGTCGATCTTTTATAAAGCCTGTGTAATGACATATAAATAAGTATAAAAGTGTCGCAGAGTTGTTAATATTGTTGTCTTCACCAACCAAATTACCAACACAATCGGTTTGAATTCAAGCTTAAAGTATGGGAAAAGTGGGGTGTGGGCAGATGCCCTTCTTTCACCCTGTAATCTCGCCATTTATAATGAGCACATGAGCAATGATATCAAGACTGGAATGGAAAATAATTCCATCCGATTTTCAGCCATGGTTAGTGGTTTTACTCTGAAGATGGTATGCACTTATTATGCAGCTAAACGTTTGTTTATCTGTTGCAAAATGTCTAAATATTTGTTTTTATGCTTACTAAATGCAAGGCATTAATAGTGCTGAGGTTTCTTACCCAGGGTCACATGATGTTGTATCGCCAGGACAGGAGGGGATACTCATAATGGTATTGGTGGTGGAGTTTTACTGTATGTTAGGGATGATATTGTAAATGTTGAGAAGTCTCAGTTGCAACGTTCTAACGTCAATTCTGTCTGGTGCGATTTGTACACGGACAACTCCAAGAGGTCCAGTAGTTGTATTAAACATTGGTGTTTTTTATACTGGTCTCCTAACAGCGGTGAAGATATTTGAAATGGGATATATCTTTTATTCTAAGTATTAAAACAACTATCCAGTGACCTTAATTGACATATTATTTACTTTATTTGTTGGATGTTAAAATGAAGGTAACAGATGAAAAACCTCTAGTTAAATTGTGAGTAGCTGTGGATGTAACATGACACGTAGAGAAACACCTAACAAACCACTTGCCCATTTAAAAAAAAAACATATATGTTTCCCTTCAGATATGAATCATGACATTTTCAGATTCGACAACAGAAGTTATAAAGAAAATGTACGATAACGAGATATGAATAATTGTATTATTATATAATTAAAGAAAAGGGTACTTTTAAAGTAATTTACAAGATAATTTTCACCATTTTCCCAACTATATCAAACAGCTAATCATTATTACATGCTATGCATTTGTTAACAATATCATATATAACATCACAACTGAAAACCGGGCCGAACCTTAGACGTTAACCCCTCAAATTCATTCTAAAGGGGAAAACTATCAATAGGTATCATTTGCATTTCCTTATAAAAATGTGCCCCCCCCCTCCCCGACAATGATGCTTCTGGTAAACTATCCAATAGCAAACATAATGCAAGGTAGCTGAGATTCTTGCTGCTTTCACAAATAGATGCACAGCAGCTTTTATACACAAAACCTTTGTATTCTTCAACATTTTATAAATGAAACTCATAAACCTTGAAATTGGAAGGAAAAGCTTCCCTCCAGTCCATCAGACATACATGGTTATATCTATACAAATGACTATAATGATATTCAACCTTGAATGTATAAAATGATCTGATTCCCGTAGAAAAGATTAGGAATCAAGTAGGATTGTGTTCTAAAAGTTCGAAATCGTCCAGAGTATGTAACTTCGTAATATCATTAAATGCATGCTGATATGTTATTTGTATAATATATGTCTACTATAAGGAAGAATCCGTCAAAACTATGCTTTCTCTTCCCGTGCAAACTCAATAGCTACATAACCTGTAGTTGATTTACTTTTTATTCATATTGTCAACTATAGTATTGGTCATATCAAATATATGCAACCCAAGTGAACCAATATTACATTACAATTAAGCCAAAATACCATTTGCAAGCAATATTAGTTGTGATTATTTTCAGTCATGAAAATTGCCCTTATAATTACATTCCATACTTTAAACAACATTTTTACATATGTGTTAAGATAAAGTCACAATTATGTTAATTTGATCTCCTACAGTCCTTTTCCTTATAAATGAACACAATATTTCCTCCTTCTCTTCTCCTTGGTAATAATCACATTAAAGCAATGTTTTAATAGCAGGTAAAACGATTAGAAAGACTTGTTGTGTTATACTTCCTCGTATAAAGAGTTCGTTTCTGGAATATTTCATAACTTAAGAAAAATGCCATTCTAGGTTGGTGATTCATTATACCCCAAACACAGTATTCTACAGAACACTTTAATAGAAACTAACTTGACTCTGTCATACAGCAATGGAGATAAGTAACAGTTTACCAACCGTTTGGTTATAACTCAATGTGTATAATAAAAACAATGCTGAGAAAATTGTAGTCAGAACTAGTATTTTGCTACATCACTATTGATCAATAGTGAGATGGTGATAATAGAAGTTTCTGTTAGATGGCTTAATCCTTTGATAACCATGACCAAAGGATCGCTACTAAATTAAATGATTTAGAAGGCCAAAAATAAGGCTTTCGACAGAAACAAACTAACTGAAAACCGGGCCGAACCTCAGACGTTACCCTCTCAAATTCATTCTAAAGGGGCCGGATCAGCCAGCGTTTCGAACCAAAACAACAAAACTATCAATAAGTATCATCTACATTTCCTTATTAACATTTGCCCCCACCCCCCACCGACAATGATGCTTCTGGTTAACTATCCAATAGCAAACATAATGCAAACTAGCTGAGATTATTGCTGCTTTCACAACTAGATGTACAGCAGCTTTTATTCACAAAACCTTTGTATTCTTCAACTTTTTAAAGGTAAAACTCATGAACCTTGAAATTGGAAGGAAAAACTTGAAGAATAACTATTCAGTAAAACATCACTTCTACCACCAATCTCCCTCACATATCTTCCCTCCAGTCCACCAGACATACATCGGTATATCTATATATGATATTCAACCTTGAATGTAAAAATATGATAGGGTTCACGTAGACAAGATTAGGCATCAAGTAGGATTGGTTTTTGGGGAAAACTGTTCGAAATCTTCCAGAGTATGTAACTTTGTAACATCATAATATGCGTACTGATATTTTATTTGTATAATACTACTGTGAGGAAGAATTGTGTGCTGAAGAACCCGCCAAATCCCTGCTTTCTCTTCCCGTGCAAACTTACTAGCCACATGACCAGTAGTTGATTTCTTTTAGATTCACTGACCCATATCCCTACGGTCATATAAATGAATTAGCGGACACCAGCACAAGCTGATTGCTGTGGAATGCCTATCATATTGTCAACTGTAATATTGGTCATCTCAAATATATGCAACCCAAGTGAACCAATATTGCATTAAAATTAAGCCAAGATACCATGTGCAAGCAATATCAGTTGTGAGTCTTTTTCAGTCATGAAAATTGCCCTTATAATTAAATTCAATACTTTAAACAATATTTTTACATATTTGTTAAGATAAAGTCACATTTATTTAATTGTATCTCCTACAGTCCTTTTCCTTATAACTGAACGCAATGCTTCCTTCTTCTATTCTCCATTGTAATAATCATGTTGAAGCAAAGATTTAATAGCAGGTAAAAAGATTAGAAAGACTTGTTGTGTTATATTTCCTCGTATAAAGAGGTCGTTTCTGGAATATTTCATAACAGCTTAAGAAAAATGCCATTCTAGGTTGGTGATTCTTTATACTCCAAACACAGTATTCTACAGAACACTTTAATAAAAACTAACTTGACTCTGTCATACAGCAATGGAGATAAGTAACAGTTTACCAACCATTTGGTTATAACTCAATGTGTATAATAAAAAAAATGCTGAGCAAACATTGTAGTCAGAACTAGTATTTTGCTACATCACTATTGTTCAATATTAGAAGTCTCTGTTAGATGGCCTCATCCTTTGATAAATATGACCAAATGATCGCTACTAAATTAAATAATTTAGAAGGCCATTGGCTTCACATGACCTCCTTCCACTGGACCTTGAGAGCCTGAAAAATAAGCCTTTCGACAGAAACAAACTAGTTTAAAATTTAAATTACAAGCAGAACCCTCTCCAGCAAAAGTAAACCAAAGAAAAGAGAAAGTGTGTTACTTTTAGAAACATAACTGTTTACTCCAGCCACTAAAGACTTCGATTATGCACCACTTATTTGTCTAACAATTTACCAACATTAAAATATGATCAATCTTTGCAGACACTTTAAATTACAAAAGGTTTTATCAAGTTTGATTTCTTGCTGCACTTAAAATATAACATTACTGAAAATCCGTACAGATGGAATATAACCTCAAATCTAAATGCTGTGTATAAACCAAGGTTTGTTTATCATAGTCCTCCTAGGTCAGAGTACACAATACAACAGGAGAATTACACACAGTATAAGACATGTAAAAACCAGTAGCCATTTATCAAAGCATCCTTTTCCAGCAAACATGTGAGTTAACACAACAAGTGTTCATATAAATCAATCTTTGACACTACTCTAAGTGGTCCCTATGATACGTTGAATGCCACACTATTTAGTACTGTTTAATATAGAGCAGAAGTTGCTGCCTCTTCCTCAAGAACTGTGATCAATTCTCAGTCACTCTCATCTGCTTCATTGAAATCCTAGTGAGCAGAAAATATGGAAAATGTGTAAAAATGAAGATGGATGATAAAGCACTCTCAAAGATGAAGAACTTCTACAGAGTATTACACTTACATTGTGTACTTTACAATCGATCATATCCATGCATTGGTTATGGTAAAAGGCTAAATACATACAGAGGTACATTGAACATATTTGTACTGGCAGACTAAGATGTTATGTCATCCAGGGAAGAGTTCTAATCGTTCTAAATGATTCTAAGGGGTTCTAAGAGACGGTTTCTAAACATTACGGAGGATATTGTGGTTAAATGGAGGGTGCTAAGATGGAAAATGTTGCTACAATTTATAACTTTTGATACAATGTAGAATTTTTGCTCATTTAGGTTGGATTTCATTTGTAAAATTATAGAACTACATGCGTAGCAATATCTTCGTCCTGTTATTGGTGTTTATCGATTCGACTGTTTTATATTCATCATAATTAAATCAGTATCTGATATCTCTTTAATACGGAAATAGTACATGGACAACACATTATAAATATGTTACATTAAAACCATTACAACAGGAACCATCAATGTATGCCCAGATTCAATATTTCTGTAATTATAGAAATGTTGTAATCAATCAGTTTAACTTACCATGTGTAGACTTCGAGGTCCGATACTACACTGAAAAGAATCATCCCTGCTGTCTTCATCCATACTAGATTCCATACTAGATACCTTAGAAGGTGTACCAACAGGGGACCCAAAAGGGGTCCCTCTAGGGGTACTCTTAGGTGACCTCAATAGACTTACATTTGGGCTACCACCAAACCTGAGTGCTCTGCTGAAAATAAACACAAGATTGTTGTCTGATAATTTAAGTGAAATTATTTTATCGTTCATCCTAAATTGTCAACTTATTATTTTCAATTAACTTAGGCTCTATTTCATGTATTTCTCTTTTATGGATGTCTAAACTATTTACTGAGAGTTATAAGCAGGCAACAGTTAAGATTCATGGGGACCATATTGTACCTCTGGGACGATACTCTGCAAGGGAACTGGAACTTTTTTAGTCAATGACAGAGCAGCTAAAGTAAGTTTGCCAGAATTTAATTAGTTTGTGCTTCCTTAGCATTCCAATGTAATATTAAACTACAGACAAAACAAGAACACAACAGGTATGAAATTGTTTCAGTGAGATGGGTTAAAAAAACGGTCACCAACGTGGTGATATTACCTCTGTGGTGATAACCGAGCAATAGGGGAGGAACTCCTTGGAATTGGTTTACCCCCTCTTGGTCCAGATTTAGGAGTCCTTGGTAGAGGGAACCGAAACCTAATCGACAGAGAAAATCAAATAATTACCTAATAAAATAAATATCCTCATCAAAGTTTGTATGATTCAAAATACCATGCAATGGTCTTCACAATTTGAACAACCAAAGTTTAAAATTCTGAAAGATTATAGAAGTATTAAAGTCTTACCGAGCTTTGGATAGCAGAATTGATGATCCTTTCGGTGCATCTTCCTCGCTGGAGAAGGAACTGTTGAACGCCAAAAGAACTGTGAGATTGGTCACTCTCGAAGCATTCATCTACATAAACACCAGAATAAGGGGGAAAAAATTGTGAACAAATTCTTCAATTGAACACTTCTGCAGTACTGTAATTCCTGAAATACGCTCTTTAAATGATAGTTTTCCATTTTCACATCGTAAATACATGTTTTTCTTACTCTCTCAACTTACCCTGCAAGAGCACTCAAATGCTACTAGTACAAATTTTGCTGGATCTTGAGTTCATTATGTGTATTCTCTACAACTCTTTTAACATATTCTTCCCACTTTCAAACCTTGGGCCTCTCCCTTTTTCCTCCTACCCATCCCTTTTCCCTGTAAGAAAAGTAACTAAAAACAGATAAATTGAAAACTTAAGCAAACACAAGTTACTCACCATCGGAGAAACTAAGATCCCAATCTGATGGTCTTCTAATTTGTCTCTCTGTTTTAATAACTTTCTGCTCCATAACAGAAGTTTTGAACAATCTTCTCTTCAGCGAAAATAGAGGACTGAAGATCCGATAAAATATGGCCAGAAAGAAACTCCACAGAACTATGAGGATGTGAAAACATTTGTTTTTCTGTAAAAAAAAAAAACATTACAAAGTAAAATGTTGAGCCTCTTTAGCAGCACCCAGGGATGATTAATCTTAGATCTTAATTAATTGATTATTACAGACACAGTTTTGTAGATGATGTCATCAGCAACTTAAGCTGCATCTTGTGGTTCAATGATCCAATCATATTCATAAATTTACTGATGTAAATGATCTATGCTGTTACTCACCAACTGCTGCAAAAAGAGCTCACGCCATCTTGATGTGAGCACTCGCTGAATCTTGGGGATTGTGGTGAGTTGGGCCAGGGTAGGACGTTGGGTGTAATCACGAAGAAGCATAGCAACAACAAAGCTTTTCAACTCTGGAGACACATCTGACAAATGATATAGACAACTTCAAGTCAACATCTGAACAACTGATCTGGATGCCATATTTTTTCCATTTTATAACAAGGAATTAAAAAGGGCCACATCGAGATTAAGAGCTATTATGAGAATATTCACAATTTTTAATGGACTCAGTTGTATAATTCAAATTTTCCCGAAGTGCCCAAACATTGTCTTACACATAGTAAAATGTAATTTCCAGAAAAACCAATATGTACAGAGAGAGCAAAGAGAAAAGAAAGTTGCTCAAATCCAATAAACTTCCCAGAAGATACAAATCCCTTCATACAAACAAGGGATCCTTTGCTTCATGTTAACATTATTCCTTATACTTTCTAGTATAGTGAAGGAGGTCTAGCCTAACAACCTAGCACAATGTGAAAAATACAGTAGCTGAGAATAGCCGTATAAAGCTTGTGGGAGAATACCCCTGGGTTTGTGCAACATCGTCAACCAGTAGGATTAGTGAAGTGTCATAGGGAGCCTACAGCCTGGAATCCAGAGGCTAGGTGCCTAGCTCTGGGCTTGACATAATCCTGGATTGGTGCCATGGTGTGGGATTCACTTACCCCTGGCTAGGTGCCAAGGTATTTCACCATTTCTGAGTTGATGCCATCCATCTCCATGATGCGGAATCTCCATATCTGTTGCTAGCTCAAAGATAGTCATCCCTAAACTGTTATGGTTTTAAAAGAGAACAAAGACCATCAATGTTGATAAATAGGTCAATTATCACTGGAAATTAAGATGTTTTGAACAAGAATTTCTTGGCTTGTCATTCTACTCAACCAAATGAGATACATTGAACTCTGTCTCATTTCAACCATCCTTGAACCCCTCCTTGTCAGCAATAATATGTATGAATTTGAATGCTATTTGCTCTTTGCATTGAATAAAAAAAATGGCTGCAAAACTGAGCCAATAAGCCATTGACCTTTCCTCATTCAAGCATGAAAATGTTTTCAAACATTATTTGTCATCTTACACTCATCTGAAGACATCAGCAGCCTTGCTGTACTTCCCTTCCAGTAACTCTGGGGCAAGCTATTTGGCACACCCCACCCCCCCCCCTTCTCGAGCTTGATTAGCTCTCCCTGTAAACAGTGTGAGTGAAAGTGAAAATTGAGGGTGGTAACAGAACTAGTGTTGGATGAAATACTTTATCTTATTGAATCACAAGGCTTCGGAAGCCAACGGAAGCTCATTTCAAACTCTATCCACGTGATGTTTTGTCTATGGACACTCAAGCTTATTTAATGTTGCGTGGGTTCGGCCAGTATTATGAGGCAGGTTTGTAATTGAGGCACCCATTCTTGCTACGGGGACTGCCGTTTAACATCCTGATCCATGGACAAGAGTGTACTTCCATCATCCGACCACTTTCTCAAATACTGAGGGCGATAAAGGCAACCCATTCACTGTAACTACAGTATAGCCATGGTAAACACAGTTGTTTGGTAACTCCCAGTTTCCTATTTGTAAACCAGAAATACCAAATCCACAGAAGAATCCTTTCAACAATAGAGGCAATTGTGAATAGGTCAAGTTATCTTTTTGCGAGTTTTTGAAACGAGAACATATGGGTTGTGGCATGGACACTCTCATCCCTACAATATGTAAACCTCACATATTGACCCAAATAGCGATTTATACCAATATGTCAATCTTTGAAAACAAAATGTAACAAGTTTCCTTTTGTTTTTCTATTATTCTGAAATGTCGCTTGACGTGACTTACATGACCTGTCTTCCATATTTATAACCACTACTTATTATGAAATTCAATAGGTTGCCACTGGGAAAGATAGATTTAATGGTTTAAATCAGCAATATACCGTGCAATTTAGTACCAATTTTGCACGATTACCATTTGTTAACGCTTTGTTACCGATTTTGCCAACTTGCAATATGGTTGACTACACGGTTGATCCACTGATGGCAAATGTTGCTATCTCATTCAGTACGATTTATCAGTGTTAATGCCAAGTTTAACACTCACCACCATCTATTACACAGAGACGATGTGATGTGTGGTGTTGTGATGTCATGTCATGCAAGGTGATGGATGGGGTGGGATATGATAGGATGTGTATTGGCGTGAAGTGAGACAAGGTGATGGATGGGCTGGTATGTGATGTGATGGGATGTGCTTTGATGTGAAGAGAAGAGAAACAAGGTAATAGGTGGAGTGGGATGTGATGTGTATGATTCAAGGCGATGAATGGTGTGGGATATGATGGGATGTGTTTTGATGTGATGTGACGCACGGCGACGGATGGGATGGGATGTGGCGTGATGTGATGCAAAGTAATGAGACATGATGGATAACATGTGTGATGGGATTGGATGCAATATGAAAGTATGAGATATGATGTCCTGATCTCCACGTTGAATACCAGAGATGTGATGTGATGACATTGTATGTAACGTCATGTTATGATGGGTGGTGGAAAAAAACTTACAAATTTCACACCGACCGTCAACCCAAAGTCTTCCAGCTTACAGAGGCCATCCATGCCAATGAATATATTGTCCGGTTTAACATCTAGATGAAATTGGTCGTTGTCATGGAGATGCTTCAGTCCCTAAATCATGTTTAAATGATCAAATATGTCATAATAATTGAATAAAAAACAATTTTTAATGAATATTTTGGGACTAGATATATTAAAATTTCTAATAAAATTGACATCTACGGTTACAAAGTTACAATGTACCTGAAATATTCCCTCATTGCCTCCGCTCCCCTTCCAGTTGCTGTCAACATGTGAAATCAGATATGCATGCCGTTAACACATTACCTATTTTCAATTAAACGTTTCAAGTCTAAAGAGTGAAAGGTAAAGAGTAAGAGAAAACAGTGCAATTTGACCTTTGTATGACCTACCGGATTTGCATCGACGACAAATTTACCCACGTAAGTGGCATAAGAATATGTTGCTGAATATGTAATAGTCAAATCACACAACACATTTCCTTTTCAAACCGTGTAAAAGGAGAACAAGGTCATAGAAAACATATAAATAGGGCGCCTTTTATCTAGTTTGTATATTTGAAGGGTTTGTTGAAGATTAGAGGTTTATCCCATGGAAACATTTATGTTAAATACCAAGCTTACGTTTAGTTCCAGTAGAGGCACGCATCCACGCTACAAAACAAATACGTGTACGAATTCTCTTCTGGTCACCCCTAAAACGCTTCATTACAATATTTTATTACACAAATTAGGAACAGTAAAGGAAAGTCAATTGGAAATGTTATTATCGCAAACCGGCCACACGGTTTGAGACACTGTTTGAGACTACACACGTGATAAACGTTATCAGTAAACCATTAACAGTATTATATTGAATACAAGGAAGAGTAAATATGTACTTAAGTCCATATTATTTCAGATATAAGATATATGTACAGACTCAGAGTGCAATAACTCTGCCTAACTTTCATAGGATATCATATATTATTGAGAAATTATGTAACCTTTAATTGACCGTCGAGTCGTCAGAGAAACCAAGATACAACCGACATTTGGATGAAAGGGGATGGGGTTTAACCGGAAAGCTTGCGATCGATATGAGCAATACGATCGAATTCCACACAATACTATAATGGTTACGACGTATTAAGATTTTTCGTACGTATTATAGAAACAAACATGTAATTCCGATAGTAAACGAGATAGATCGTCATTTATATGCTTCTATAAATGTTTTAAAGACCGCACGATTAATATTTTATTACATACGTCTTCTATTTCATGCCATTAAAAGGGGGGAAATATTCTCATATTCATTCAGCTACCGCAATGACTATGGTTAGGTTAGTGCTTTATCTCTGCTTGCCAAAATGTGTTAGGACACATAAAAAACTTTGTAGTGTGTAAATCAATTAAATATGGTGAAGTACTTCAATTAATTTATAGCTAGTGGGATTTGAACCTTTATGGAATGAGAGGTAAGTAGAGGTAAATGAAAGGCTTTTAAGAGGAAGGGATTGTAAAAGGGTCGTTAAAGTGAACACCCATTATAGGAGTGCCTGTATGAGCCTCCTACAGAAAGAGCATGAACAGTTAAGACTTAAGCAAATGGTGTTTTCTGAGGCATGGGGACGGAAACCCCAGTGGCAAACAATTTCTAACACTAATCGCTGATAATGCTTAAAGTAAACAATAAAGCACATTTAAGAAACCAGTCAATGAACCATCAAACTACGATGGTCCATAAATATTGAATATAAAATATCGCCATTTGTGAAAGCATTACTCAAAACTTGATGCAGTCAATGCTTTCCTGTTTGCATGCTGGCCCACTGCTAAGTTTGTAGTTTACACCATTTGGAATATGCTTGGATATCTTAGAACATCCTAAAACAGTGCTTAACTTTAAATCAATGGTGCAATAAACTGAAAGTAAACGTAGTATCTTTGTAAACGCGCATTCCCTGTCTTTCCATTTCTTCACAACTTGCAAGAAAATATATTCATGTCAAGTCTATCATAGTTCACTTATGAATGTCACAAAGCAAGGGAATTCACAAGTCATGTATTGCCACGTCGAGTGAAGAGCAACAACTAGTATCGCAACAAGTTATTCTATGACTAGAACGCCATATTGTCACTAATGGTGTAAAACTAATAAAGTCCTTATTAACGTATTAAGCCACGCAACATAAAGGTCAGGTCATGGAGCGTCGAAATAACTCCATCGCAGATATATTTGTACATATTAGTATTAGCCACATTGCCACAAACATGCCACGTTCGACACAACACGGCCATATCACTTATATGGTGTAGAAGCTAACAAAATGAATATATTATATTCATAATTACACAGCAAATAATGTGTTGATAGACTATTTAGTCTATAAAGTGAGTATGTTGGTAACGTTGGTTTCATTCATTTAATGTATAATGTCAGTTTTAACGAAGATCAAAATAACCGTACAGATTCCAGTCTGCTTTGCATGCGTAAAAAAGCAGAAGCAAAACTATTCAAAAGACACAAATTGTTAATAAATATTTTAATTTTATTTAATCTATTCACTGATCGATACATACACTCATAATTTTGATAAAGAGTTAACTCCTACTAATTGTAATGGTATTTAATTTAATTTTAAATTTTAAAAAGGAACTTGTATGTTTTTTTGTATTATTATATATGACTTAGAAGCTTAAGTAAGTTTGGAGTAAATACTGCATGTTTCAATTTCTTGACAGGAAAACCAATATGAAATAAAATTTAAATTTAATAAAACAAAAACAATACTATAAAGCACTTACAAAGCAACAAGCTAAAGCTGAAAAGACAAATTTATTCTGAGATATTTTAACAAATGGATTATGTTGCATCATGATTTTATATCAACATTTAACGTCTTATTACCTTTATAATAAAAGAAAATAATTTTTTTAATTGTCTGATTCTGTAGTGCTTTGGATTGGTGTTATAACCATAAGCTCTGAGAAATAAATGAGATATACATTTCCCGTTTACATTTTTAGTTCTCTTCAGAAAGACACTATGCAAAAAAGGAAAAACTTAAGAAGCTTAGACGAGCAATGATAAGAAAAGTAATACAAGTACGTAAGAATTCAAAAGAACATATGAGGCCTCACTATAACATGCATGGTATGTTCTATCGCTGAGGTATCACCATGAAATAATTGTTATATGGATTTAATAAATTATCTTTAATGTTATTTATAAGAAAATGTTTGTTTGATTCTCAAATGTCAAGAACTTTACCACATTGAATATGATAAATATATTAAATAATATCATCTCTGATGCGGGAGGTTATTTTATATCACTAAGGTTTGATCACGTGAATTAATTCTTGGTTTAATTTTCTTGACGTATTTAGACGTCTTACGTTTCTTAAGCTCTGTATCATATTTTACTTTAAATTCAGAAATCCACGGACATTTATTGTAGTTAAATAGTCACCAGCATACTTAAAACATCAAACATGACTTTAAGAAGAATTGTAATGTTGATAATTCTGGTTGCAAAAAAGAAAGAAAAATGTTGATTCCGATGTATCATCCTAAATCTATCCTAATTTGTTTTGCTGCGAGAAAAAAACCTATTCAGGTTTTCGGGAAGTTCACAATCAAAATATGTTTGGAACGTTCTTTTTATAATAATTCGATAATGACGTCAATCTTCTTTATAAAATAATGTTCATTCGTTCATCCAATTTTATGATATCTAAGTTATAACTCATCCATGTCAATATTATGCCCTAATTTAACGGAAATATAACGTGTCATATCGAACTGTTTGCCGTTGTAATTTTTTACGAACGTGTTACAAGAAACAATAGGAGATTTATCATGTTTAAATTGTAAAATATCTTCTTACAGCTAATGGAATGTATGCTAGACTTGTAGTTCAGTCGCTTTGTGTGATGAGACTCTGATGTCTTAATTTCGTCTCATCAAAATATGGCAGTAGTTTACCAAAACCAACTGGGCTGATAGGTGTTGGTATTTAAATTCATAGGACTACAATATATATCAAATAGCATGTAATTTCTACCTGGGCTGAAATCAATATATTTGAACGGTTTAAAACACATAGTGCGTGTCTTCAGTAACAAATAAATAAATAATTACTTCAATGAATCATAAAACATTTCGAGGAGATATTAAGATAAGAATTAACAAAAAAACAAAACAGTATTAGACTGTATGTAGTTTGATGTAGTCCCGACTTATAAAGAACTTGAAAAACAAAATCACAATGGCGAAATAAGAGCAAGGTAGAAACATACTTATTATCGAAAAGCAAGCAAAGTGTGAATTGAAACGAACACATCCATTATACATTGAGCTTCAGGGAGAATTGAGCTCATTTCATAATTGCAGTAATATGCTAATCTACGGTCGAATCAAATAGGTGAGTAGGTAATTTTTTAATTCAAATAATGAAATAAAAGTTAAACTTACGAGTAAGAACAGGGTCAAATTGACCGTTACACAATCATTTTTACTTTGATAAATGGAGACAGGAGTGTATCTGGCTTTTTTACATTTAACTTACGGAATCAATGCACTCCATAATAGTCATGCTTAATCTTTTATACGAATCACTTATATTTACAGAAAGGAGTGTCAAGCATCAAACTATTAGTGTTTTTGTTTTATTTCTTGTATCTCAAAATACTCTAATATTCGATTTTTCTCATTTTTTGGAGAGGGGGGGGGGTCAGGAAATGTCAAAATTGAAATGAAACACTGACACTTGTGTAGTTTAGATAATGTAGTCATTTAGACATAAGATATTTCCTATAACCTGTTGGAGTCACTATATAATCTACATATTTCTTCTAGTGGTGAATACCCCAGTAGTTTTCTGTCCCACACTTTTTTATAGCTTCCTACGCCACTGTTGAAAATTGGAAATTTGGCAGCTGACTATTGATATCTGATGACTATGGATCTGAGATCACGTGACATATAGCAGCTTCTGCTTTGGTACACATGTATCAAGTACATGAGAATGTTGCATCTTTCTTTTTTACAATGAATAGTTATGTGACATTAAACGATGTTGAGGATCTATTATATTAAATAACTGATCTTGTTCAATACTTTGGGTTGTAGGGGCTTGTCTTAATACCTTATTATATACCTAATTTATAAACTAGAAATAACCCTGCTCCATTTTACTCTAAGTGTTTGTTTTTAAGTGAAGGACCTCACACTCTAGCGATCATAGGAACACTACCCTTCCTTCTAATCAGGCCCTTACATAGACATTCTTGGCTCTTCTTATCACAGCTGAAGAAAGCTTAGGATTATGTTAGTGTAATATTGCAGCAAATTCGACATAAAATTAGCAAAACTTAAAAGCTAACGTAATTTGAATAATTAGTTCTCCTCGCATATAACTCAGTTGAATATAGGTGCATGGCAGCATACCAATTAATATAACACTTAATCATCAGTTTGTTATTTTGCTGGAAATGTTTCTTGTGATTCTTCAGTCATCACATTAAGTTTTATTTCAGCGGCGTGCGCATAAAGGGTGAGATGAACAGAGATCCATGCCCCCTCTTCTACCGTCTTTCGAGGGGAAATGGTTCAGTTGCGGACATGCTTACATTCAGTCTTTGGAAAATATGACCTCTGTTACGTGTTAGTTATCCCCCACCTCTGATATCTTATACACGCTACTGCAGCTTTCTGTAATGAAGTAATGTGGTGGAAAACTGAACTTATTTTTTGGTGACACCTGAGTTATTATTAACATCAATGTCCTCTGAACTTGACAACGTATCGTCATCTTCTTATTCTGTTTCAAGATTTCGTTTTCCTCTCGAGACTACCCAGGTCTGCTGCCATTTGGTATTTCTGTATAGAATAAAGTAAGATCAAATAGTACATAATGATAACTGACATATCTTAAACACTCCAATATCATTTATAGTACATAAAATAGTCACCAGCACTTCTAAGTTAATATATAAAATAGATTGACATTTTACGATCATATCAGCTATGTGTTTTTTGCTTTCCGAGTTGTTTATTACCAGTGAGTGAATTAATATTTATTCTACGTTTTCTGCAATTGGCAGCTACATGGTTAATGGAACTTAGAACCGCAGTGTATTTGAAAAGGTAAACATATTCAAATCAATCTCTTAAAAAGCATTAATAAGTTTCAGATTGAAGCTGTCAGGAGTAGCCGATTGATACATAACTGTTTTGTCCTCCGTGGAGTGGTCAAATGAGAGGGGTATCGAACTCTCATTTGGGTATAAATTCTGTGTTTAATTTATTTACAATAATTTTACACATTGTAAGTTAGTCTGGTCTATGTTAGCCTCGTTGATAAGGAAGCTTTATTAAAACCTATGATCGACCAAAACGTTCGTAAGTTATATCCATGACATGCCGTACCCTTTCTGACATTCTTTCAAATATAAAAAATTAAATATACAGGCTACAAAATTGCAGAAACAGACTTAAACAACCCCTTTTACTTTCATGCTGTAATTTGGCATTGCTATTTTTTTACAACCTTAAATTCTTCATAATTGTAAATGACCTTGCCGTTACACCTGGATTTCTCATTAGAGCAGTAAAATAAGTGTTACTGAATCAATCTAAGGAATAGTAGCAAAAACTACAATGATGAAGGTTTTTCTAACGTTTTTTGATTACAATTGTTGAAGTAATTTCATCAAAAGGAAAATATTAAGTTGATAATTGCTATGATCTAAACTTAACAAATCAACTGAATTAAAATGGCATACGCAACTACAGAAATGTGTCTAAACAGTAAAGGAATCAATATTTCAATTTTAATTGATTGGTCTAAAGGGTCATCGCATGTTTATCATTGTTTCAAATAAAAATAGTGATCCACTGAGATGTCATTAACAATATTCAGAGTCACCATTTCAAATTTGCATAAACATTAGTTAACCTTGTAAACCTTGACATTTATTTAGATATACAACAGTTTCACACGAGTGACATTGTAATTATTTAGGTACAATGTTGTAGATATAATGATACGTTCTATGTTTGGATGAAACAAAACCTTTCCTTTTTTATGTTTGTTTGTAGTGTTTTGAACTTGCTCTCTTTTAGCACTATTTCCTTACCTGTAGCGATGACGGAAGTTTTTTACCTGAAGAAAATCCAAAAAGAAATAAAACAAGGTGAAAATGAGATAACACATTCAAATGCCCTCGCCGTCACTCCTCCCCGCCAGCAGAAATTATATTTATCCCAAGACTGCTTTAAGCGATGAATGCAATGCCTCTGTTTAACTGCGACTCTTTCTCTCACAACACATAATCTAATATATACATATACTAAATAGCATCAGTTTTGAATCGACTTCCTATCACCATAATTAGTCTTTAACTAATATAAGGTAGTTTGTAATCACACAAAAATTAGGCATAACCTCTCGAACTAAACCGTTTCATTTATATAAACAGTATACTATAGTCCGCTGTCACATATAGCCACATTTTGATACCAAGATAAGAAACCTCAAACAATTAAATTAAACTAATTATTTCACTGGTCCGATGCTCATTTTACCTGCCATTCTTCGACAAACATTCTGATACGACTATAGACTTGTTAACCTAGACTTAATAATGTTTACAGTCAACAATAATGATATACCCAAATTTAGATTTTACTATTCACATACCACCCTATCCATCCTACAGTGTGCATAAAAAAAACCCTTCAAAATAATGAATTAAAACATAAGTTAAGTGTCGATATCTCATAGTTGTATAGAGCTAGTACTGTTTCAGATGTTCATATTTAAGATATTTAGCTTGACAGTCTTATACGAAATATTTGAATTACACTACTAAGGCAAAATGAATAATCAGTTCAGTTCCTCGGTACAGTTTTTTCATTTTAACGTTTAAATCAATCGTTTGTGCATTATAATTCTTTGATATAAAATACATTTGATTACTTTTTGACAACAATAAAGAAATAATCAAGATTGTAATGGATTGCCCAAAAAACAAAAACAAAAGAAGCAGAGGAAAACCACTCCCAGCTGTTATTTGCCTCTTATATAACATTACACACACCCACCCAAAGTGTCTGCATAGTTTGTTTGTCTGCCTAAAGCAAGTGGCCAAAACGTAAATTGAAAACAGAAAACTTTGAATTTTAAGGGATTTGTTTTTATATATTTTTTTCTTACTTTTATAACTTAATAAGACGTATTTGATTATATGATACCGTAAAGACGTCGTGTTAATCGACCAGATCTTGTTGAACATGTACCAACGCCTACATGTAAAAAGTGTATTGTTGGAAGTAGTTTGTGTTTAACCAAAAATATAAATTATAAATGTTTACTATGGAACATGTGCTATGGCTTTAATATATTTTATGTGTGGCTATTAAATCTGGACTGACACAGGTATCTCACTGTACACATGTATATTTATGTATCATACTGACCGACTTACTAAATGAAGTATAATATTCACTATTTGCATAACATTACCTCTTGACGATATTCTGCTTCTGTCAATTCATCTCCAATGGATTTCGTCTGTAAATAAGGTAATATGAATGGAGATGAGAACAAATACAAGAAACTTTTAATTATTTTCCCAGTAAAATGATAGTGTTGTCCAGTAGGAATAATATAGATATTGATAGCGAAATAAGCAACTGTATAAGTTTGCGAAAAATGAAATATATCGTTAGCTATACCATTGCAAGTAGGAACAGTTCCTTGTCCTCCTCCTGCTCCTCCTCCTCCTCACCAACACCACCACCATCAATACTTTTACATGGAATACATCACCATCATCACCTACCACAATCATTGTCATCATCATCATCATCACCTGGTGATCCCACGATTATCATCATATATGCATAATGATCACTTACATCATCATCATCATCATCATCATCGTCATCACATATGGTCCCATAAGCAACATGAGTATTAACATCACCATCATCATCACCAGCATCATCAACATCACCATCATCACCATCATCACCATCACCGTCATCACATCCGTCATCACCACCATCATCATCAACATCACCACCATTATCATCATCACGAACACCACAATCACCACCACCATCACCACCAACATCACCACCACCATCACCAACATCATCACCACCATCATCACCACCATCACCATCATCAGCAATATTACCACAATGATCATCATCATCACCATCATCACAATCACCATCATCAACACCATAATCACCATCACCATCATTACCATCACCATCATCGAAATCATCATCCTCACCGTCATTAGCATTAAGATCCTTACCACCATAACCACCAAATCATCCCCTTTACCACCACCATCATCGCGATTTACCATCATCATCCCCATCATCACCATCACTTTCATCACCATCACCATCATCACCAATATAATCATCAACATCATCATAATCACAATCAC
This sequence comes from Apostichopus parvimensis, assembly GCA_000934455.1. Classification (NCBI taxonomy): domain Eukaryota; kingdom Metazoa; phylum Echinodermata; class Holothuroidea; order Aspidochirotida; family Stichopodidae; genus Apostichopus; species Apostichopus parvimensis. The sequence goes on along the minus strand of KN885032.1, from coordinate 11,360 downwards.
AACCATCATCACCATCACCATTATTACCACCATCTACATCATCACCATTACTACCAACATCATTACAACCACCACCACCATCATCATTATTATTATCAACACCATAACCATAATCACCAACAGCATCACAATGATCACCAACAGCATCACCATCACCATAAGATTCCACAATGATCATCATCATAATCATCATGATTGTTAACATTACCTTCACCATTACCACAATCATCACCATCAACATAATCACCATCATCAACACAATTATCATCACCATGCACC
>KN885031.1:76199-89585 GCA_000934455.1 Apostichopus parvimensis | reverse complement strand
ATGAAACAGAAACTCTGTTACAGAACTGCCGTGAGGTTCAGCAACCTCTTCTCCCAGATGAGGTCGAAAGAGGAGGTACACAACCTGGCCCTGAGATTAGATCCCAGAGGGACACTTTATGCAACGCTTTCATTCACAGAAAGATCCGCCACCTTGAAGAGAGTCCCGTCGCTGGACAGGAGGGGGGTGTTTGGGGTCCACATTGATGTGGTCGTTAGGAGGGAGGGTGGGGAAAAAAACATTCCATTTATCGTTCAGAAGTGTGTGCAGGAGGTTGAATTAAGAGGCCTGAACTCTATAGGTATCTACAGAGTCTGCGGGTCGGCCAAGAAAAAGAAGAAACTCCACGATGAATTTGAGAAGGCCAGTGCCCTGGTGGATCTCAATTTTGATAACTATCCTGATATTAACATTATTACAGGTTTGTATTCCGATTTTTATTCTTTTCAATATATTTCTCTGCCTACAATATGTGCTTGAAATGAGAGTATAATTTGTTAGTTTGTGTCGTAACTTCAGATGTTTGAAAGCCTTGAGAAAGCCTGTCACTTTTGAAATAAGCAAGTTTCTATCGGTTTCATAGCGGAGGTATGTACTGTTGGGTTACCTTATTTGCATACATATAATATACATGTATGTATATCAATGTAAAGGATAAAGTCATAATTGGCATTAATTGCTGAGACTAACTTTTGTTAAATGAAAAAGAACAAACAAGCCAATTCAGAGACAAGATGCAAACGATAGTGTATAAGCTGTGCAATCTTGTGTATTATATAACACCTAATTGTATTCTGGTCATTTGATTGGTCAATTGCTGGTTGATTGCATGCAAAATCCGCTCTATTCCACTCTATGAAATAGAACCATGGGTTATACTTTTTTGGTAGCACTTTTTTCAATGGTAAGAGAGCAGAGAAACCTGTCTGTTCAATGGTAAGAGGCCTGGACGTAGGCCTATAATACAAATATCCAATTTTGAAGGTGTTGTATAAAACGAATATTGAATGGTTATTAGTGCAATAGTGCAAATATTTCATGAGTTGAAAGATGTTATTTGTTCCATTCAACTCGGCTGCGGCTTGTTGAATGGAACATTCCATCTTTCAACTCATGAAATATTTGCACTATTGCACTCATAACCAGTCATTGTTTGTATAATATTTAAGTATATTGGTGAATAATAATTGTTTAACATGAAATGCAACAATATACTTTTTAAATTCATGCACTTAACAGGTAGGTAAAGTACTCCAGATAGATGTACTGTACTTTGTGAATTGTGAAAACTAGTCGAACTTGAGTCACAGAATTAATATGCTACAAACTTTTGCCCTAGTTTAGTACCCAGCTAGGTATGATATATATATAAGTTACGTGGCTCCTCGTTTACCTGTCTCCTCACAACTCAGCACTCTCGTTCTACCGTGTCTAGAGTGAACGGGTAACCTTTTAACACTGTGCGCCCTCTATGGCCCGGACCCCTCCGGCCAATGACGGCCCTTCTCATTCTGCCACCCAAAGCGTTTAGATACATGACTGGTGTATCAAACTGGAGTTTGACTGTGACTGGAATATCTTAGAAACTTGCTGGTACCACTGCTCGTAGGACTTCAACTTGTACTGGGTGTTTGTAAAATTTAATCTTGGTGCATGCCACTGACCAGTGCTCTATAGAATATTTTATAGGTACACTATTTAACATGCTAACTGCATCGATACTGTTGCAACAGTAGTACTTCAGTAGCAGGTAACATACATTAGTGGTTACTGCACAAATCTTGACAAATGCATTGGTACTGACAGGTAGTTATTGTTGTACTGATTGTATAAATGATATAAACTTCTCACATATACACTTTGAAGTTTAGGCCAAACATTTGTTTTTGCTTGACAGAAACTCCTCAGGAATTAGTCTTGTTCATTGAGGGATACAGTAGTTAGGTAACTCTCCTAGATGATATTGAAACCTGTGACTAGAGTAGAGCACCTTAAATGTGCTGGTATTTGCCGGTTCTTGTTAACCGTAAAGCCCATTATATGCATTCAATCTGGACAGTCTAAACAAGCTCTTTGGCAGCACTTTATATTGTGTAACTGTCAATATAAAGCACACAATCAAGATGAAGTCATCTTTTGGCCAAATTTTTGGTCCATTCGCAGAGATCAAGCAAAATGGAAATATTCAAACCAAAAACAACTTAGGTGTCTCCACTCTTTTTTATTGTTTTGGTCGTTCCAGATGAAAACAATAATCCCATGCTAGCATCTCAACCAAAACAATAGTATAGGGGAAAGTACGTTGTCATGATTTTGTGATTATTTACTCTAAAGTTGTGCCAAAAACAATTGAAGAGTGAGGAATATATTAGCTATGGTGTTGAAAATGGAATGCAAAATGGTGCTTGTATTCTTAAACTTGCTGACACTATACTGTACATGGAGAACCATAAACATTGAAATTTTGAGGTTAATGCATTTTGATGTATCAGCAGCATGAAAATAGTAAACATTCTGTTAGAAAAAAAAACAACCAAAAACTGTCAATTGCTGTACGTATATATGTTACCATGTTACGTTATTTCCTAGGGCAATCTGCAATGAGATCAAATTTATCAATAGAAATTTGGTATTCTTACAGTACAGTATTTCAGTACAGGCTATAATGGTGGTGCTGAAAATGAAAGGAATTCTACAGTTTGGGATGTTTTTGTGGAACCTTTGAATTTGTTTTAATTTTCCATGTGTCTGTGTGTTGAAGTGCAAATTGCTGGCTCTTATTAAGTTGGAAGGGGGTCTCTCTACATATGGTCAGTATTTTAAGTCACAGTTTGTCAGCAATATGGCATTTTTCACTTTGTTTGAGTCAACGAGTCTTCTTCTCTAGAGGTGTAGTATGCATTCCAAACTACTCGATTGACCCACAGCTAGGCCACAAAAAGTGAGGGCAGTGTTGATATGTTTTATCCTCATTTCTGATGGAAGAATTTGATTGTCCTTCTTTGGTTGGTCGGTTGGTTGATTCTTTCAAATGAGGCATTTCTTTTTCTTTCTCTGCCCTGCTTCTAAAATTGCTCTCATTTAGTTCATTCAGGACACTTCAACCTGTTTTCCTTAGATTAAAGGGTGTGAAGACTCGCGCACAAAGAAAGGTCTTATGCCGGTAATCTGACCTAGTTTCGAATGAGGTGTAACAGAAATGTTAGACACCACCATCGATCCCAGAAAATACACACACAGCTTGCTACCGTCGGTAATTAGACACTAGTGCACAGTCAATACACGCAGCTACGGTCAATTCCCATAACACTGTGTACATAGCAGCGATGGACATCTCAGGTCTAGATAAAAGATAACATGGTATCACGTTTCATTACTGTCTGCATTTTGTAGCGACACAAACAAAACGTCACTTGCAAGCAACAGAAAGTTAACTTTGTCAGATGGCTGTACGCGGTTTGGGGCGAGTATTCAATGCCTTTAATGTGAGATATTACTCAGTATATATATTCTCACAGACTCTGCAACAAGATGTGAAAGTCTGTGATTAAGGAGGCACAATAATGGTGGCGCTGTTTATCCCTCGGATAATTAATATTTCTTTGGATTTCAATGACATTACCAGTGTTTTGGTTTATAGGGATTTGTTTATGTTTCCATCCATGCCTAAGATCACCTTTCTGATGTTATCATAGCATTTCAACGGGACCTCATCTAACCTTATCTGTAATGTTTAAAACAAGTGACCTTTTCTCTTGAATGCATTAATGACCCATATCTCGACAGTGTTATTTATCTTACCAGTGTGTGGGCAGCAGTTGGTATATATATTTTAAAGGCCAGTAGTTGTCTCCAGCCCCATGAACTTACCCATTAATCATTGGTTACAGTACAGTCAATTTCTTGACTGGAGGAAACTCAGCCAAATATTGAAAGAGTCCTTTGTCATTTAAAATGCAATTTCTGAAAGATAGAAAGAGTGATTGGGTAAATATAGTGAAAGGCTATAGAACCCCCTCATGAAGGTTTTCTTCTTGGCCACAAGTGTGGGTGTTTAAAGGTTTAAAGTATTAGGTAGATGAGAGAAAAGATTTAGACATAGAGAATATTAGTAAAAGTTTGCAAAAAGTTGTTATGACAGTGGTGATTAAAGGGTCCTTAGGTCAAAGGTGAAAGATATGAATAGTTTGCAGTTGTTGTTAGTGTTAGCTTACACAGTACTAGGAGTTATACTGATGCAGTAAGATGCGGAGGCCATTAATTGCAGTGAAGGGTGATAATAGGGAGTTGCCATTTCTAAAACTCCCTGGTTATGTAATATGGTAGTTTGACAAAGTTACCTATACATGTTTATTGGTGGATTGACAAAACCTAGAGTGAAAATTGAATCTGAGTTGACCTGTCATATTAGACCATTGTTTACAATTAATTATTTTGATTTGAGCTTTTTATTTTGTTAGATATATTAATATAAAGAGTAGGGCTAGTGGAAGGGAATTATTGAATGTTGAAAGGTATGTGAAGATTTATTACCATATACCCCAATGGCATATTTATCTATAATAAAGGATAATTGTTACCTTCTTCGTTGCCTTTGACCTTATCAAAAGTTTGGGAACTAGTTTCCTTTGTCTGAAAAGCATTAGCATTTCACAGTCATTCCATCTATGTTTGTCCAACATTTTGCGTGCCATAGAGTTTGAGTAGATAGGATATCACAGGGAGGCATCATATACTGTTTAGGCTAATTGGTAGAATTAAGTGCCTATGTTGAGGGGAGACAGGTAAGTTTGTCTTTAACTACTGAAATGGGCAAAGTTTTTTGTATTTAGATTAAGATTGTTGCAGATCATGATTAGACAAGTGAGAGAAATCACACAGGAAAAAGTATTCTTAACCAACGAGAGCTGAGTCAAGTGATTATGTTGCGGTAGGTGTGAGGGGGTCACTGCAATTTGATGAGGTAGGTGTGAGGGGTCACCGCACTATGTTGAGGTACGTGTGAGGGGTCAATGCACTACTGGATGTGTCTATAGATCTGTTTCATACATTGTCTGATTCCTTCAATTGTGCATTTTGCAATGAATATGTAAATGCTGCAAGTCTGGTGATACCATACAGTAGGTAAGTACTGCACCATATCTACACCATACTGCACCATTACTGCACCATTTAAAGGAAGGATCAGGTACGTCAAACTCAGCAGGGTTTGGCGACTTCAGTATTGTACATCACACCCTTACTAAGAATACAGTTGAAAGGCTTGCAAATGGAAAAAAATAACACCTTAAAGACTTTAAATACGGGGGGATGCAAAAGTTCTTTTGACTGTACGAAGTGGCAGAAATTCTTAACTAGCAATGAAACTGATTTGTCTGCAGGAATCTCAAAGTTAAATAGAAGGTTAGGGTAGCTAATTATGTGTTAATATATACATGGTTTGATCAACAGACACAATGTAAGAATTTAACACAAAGTGTAGTATTTAGTGCCTCTGCAAGTGGTTGCACTAAGGTCTTATGCCATACGTTGTTGTGCAATTAGCGACGGCATATTTTCTCTTCATCATTTCAACAGGTGTGCTAAAAGACTACCTAAGAGAATTACCGGAACCTCTGTTTACAAGCACCGTATGTGAGAGATTACTAGAACTCCTGGACTCTGAAACAATGTCTTTCTCAACAGAAATGATCTTACAAGCGATGCTTCTGTTACCTACATCTAATAAGGTAAGAGTTATTACCATTCACCTTCAATGCTACATCGCTCATATCTTATGTTAAGGGAAATGATAGCTGCCTTAATACTGTACACATGGGCGCAGATCCTGGTGGGGACAGGGAACGCGTCCCCACCAACTTTGTCAGTGGTGGGGACATGATATACCATGTCCCCACCAATTTGTCTTGAACAAACGCTGCATTTCAAATTCCCCCTGTATTGAACTTTGGCACAGTTTGATCCAGCGTTGTTCATATTGCATGCATGCAGCAGTTCTCATTTTATTATATTTATCCACAGTTGTTAAATATTGGACGGAAATCGCATTTGCGGCAGTCTATAATTGTTTTCTGAGAGAGGACCCCAGACCCATCGTATATAAAAGTCTACTTGGATTATTTGTCCCCTGATTTTTTTTCTGCAGACGCTCATGTATTTCCCCAAATTAATTTCTAAGCCATGAGATCTTAAACTTAAGGAGATTTGGGAGCATCATTGGGTCTGGGAAGTGTTATTGTGCGATCTGGGAGGGAGGTATATTTGCCAAAAACATTATTTTACGCTATGCGCGAACCCATGGTCGCGCTCCGCTTCCATAGTATCAGAGAACAGACACGCTTCCCCACCATTATCCAAGACTCATCTGCGCCCATGACTTTACACCTTGCTCACAAACTTTACAGAAATGCACACAAGAAATGATCTTACAAGTGATGCTTTTGTTACCTACATCAAATATGGTAAGAGTTATTACCATTGACCCTTCTATGCTACATTGCTCATACAGTATCTCATGTAAAGGGAAATGAGAGCTGCATTAATACATTACACCATGCTCACAAACTTGGAAGAAATGCAAAAAGAAATGATCTTACAAGTGATGCTTTTGTTACCTACATCAAGTAAGGTAAGAGTTATTACCATTAACCTTCAAAGCTGCATTCCTCACATCACATGTAAAGGGAAATGATAGCTGCCTTAATACTATATACCAGGCTCACAAACTTTACAGAAATGCAAAAAAGAAATGATCTTACAAGGGATGCTTTGTTTACCTTCATCAAATAAGGTAAGCTGTATAAATATGGAGAATGATAGCTTACATGGCTCAAAAACTTTAGTGAAACAGACAGAAGAGAAATGATTTTACAAGGGACCTCAACAAACAGTGTTATTATTGCTTGGAGATCTATGTAAACTATTTATATGCTAGTATGAGAGCCTCTTGAAGCTGTATCGATCTAATTTTGAATGATAAACTGAACCTAACTGTGCAAAGAAATGTAATGTAAAATATCAAAAATCAAAAGCATTAAATTTTAAAAACTATTTTGGATTTTTGAAAGAAAATGCCCCTGCCCCTTTCTCTTTCACACAAACACACACAAAACACAAACACACAAACACAAAAAATAAATAATATATAACAGAATAACACCTTCAAATAACATTTGTAAATCTTTTCAAACATCAATTCCTATTAATTGACTGACAGGGAAATTCATTTTTGCTCTTTCATTCTTTGTTTTTCCTTGTTATTTGAACAGTAAGGGTTTTTCCGGTATAAAAAGCTTAACCTTTGACCTTATAAATGATAGCTTCTATTCAGACCATTCTGTAGAAAATATAGACCTTGAAAGTCTATGGTGTCAAAGAGAAATGAGACTTTTGGGGCAAATGTGTAATCCAGGTTATAACTGAACACCAAGTTCATCTTTGGCATCAGTTAGCCTTTTAATAGCTAGCATGGATGTAAAGTCACAAGACCTATGATCTAGGATTCCATCGCTTGCTGGCTGGAAGTGGTGATTAAAAAAAAAAGTTTTTGCATTTAATTGTCTGAGTTCAAAAGGTAACATTTCTAGATCAACATTGACCCGAAATATGCAAGTGGATACTAGAAGGAGATGAAATTTCCAGCCATAATTAATGGGGGAAACTGCCAAGAAATTAATATGCTACCATGGTTCATATTGCACAGCAGATTGCTAAAATTGTTGAGTTAACATGGAACAAAGTTAAGATTTAAGGTTGATAAGATTTAGCCAGTAAAGTCACTAAAGGTGTATTGTTCTTTCTGGGAAGCCTTTGAACAATCCTGTGGTACATATTTTGGTCATCAGTTCCTTCTCTTTGTTATTTTTAGGTTACTGTACTGTAGGTATGTTAGAGACACTTCAAAGTAATAATGGACTGTGGGGATGACAAGGAATGTTTCTCTTTCTCTTAATTATATTTCATGTCATTGTTCTACTACAGGACACAGCTGAATACTTGCTAGATCACCTCAAGGCTGTAGACGCATACAGCGGTAGAAACAAAATGAACATGTACAACATCGCAGTCTGCTTCGGGCCCGTGTTGATGAGTCGAGGCTGTGCGCAGGCCATTGCCAACGGCAACGAGAAGCACAAGTCTGAAGGGGTTAGCAGGACACAGTCCGTCGATTCGGCAGAGAAACATATCGAGCTTCTCCACACGTTACTTGACGTTTGGCCGGCAAGGACAGGTATTTAACACACTAGTGTTCCACAAAGCCCTCAAAGACTGCTAGTTGTCGGGAGAGGACAGTGTTGTCAATCCACTCACACTTGTAAGGAACAATAGCGTCCCTGAGGGTTTCCAGCCAATTCAAACATCACCAGACACTTCGAGCTAGCCAGAATTTGAGAAAATATATATCAGTGTTTTCAATTTCAAGGTTGTGATCAATTACTAAACATGTACTTGGCCTGCAAGAAGAACAGGGGTAACACAGATCAATATTTTAGATTGCTCTAGATGTAGAAATATGCTCAACATGTCGCACACAGGGACATATACGGTTCATCTTGACTTTCAACATCCTGCAGTCCCTGACACACTCACTGACTGTATATAACCAGCAAGACTCCTTGAGTATTATTAATTGCCTCACGCACAACCTCATGCACAACCTTAGCACTCTTGCCACCCATGATAGCTCTCTTTGCTTCTGGTTAGAAGCCATGCCACTCCTTTTTTCATCCTAGTCTCTTGGATTTTTTATTTTCATACAGTTCTTGCCAAGGGTCCACCACCTGACGAAGAAGAACCCAAGCCGTCAGAAGACCCAGTCGTCATTGACAACCAGGAGGAAGACAGCTGTTACCATAGCAACGACGACCTAGACGAATCGGCTCCCAAAGATGCCGTCGTCGTTGTCGGCAACGGTGGCGGCAACGAGGTGGAAGTGGAGATCAAGAACCCTGTGGAGGAGAATGCAGGGTGGGATGCGGATCACTTAGAAGTCTCTGCCTGTTAAGAATCTGATATGATGACGATGCTGCTGATGGCCCTGCCCTGCCAGGTAGGGGGCTGACATAGCAGTGGTGATAATGATGATGATGGTGGTGGGTGGTGGTGATGATGATGATGGTGGTGGTGGTGGTGGTGATGATAACAACGATGATGATGTTTGTTGATCATAGGCACCTTACTCTTGTTGGGACCGAACCATATCTTAAGCACCCCTATCGCTGAATGATAGAGTAGGTGTTCTGTCTCGCTGCCAATGTTTGACTCCAAGCCTGTCCATTCCTTACCCAGATATTCAGACATTTTGCTATAGTTCTCTTTGGGCTCATCTCAAAAGAGTTTTACATGGGTTCCTTAACATGTGAACGCAACTTGAGTAAGCCCTTGTGAATGTGTTGTTGATACCGTGAGTTGCCCGTATCTGTAATCATACAATGTGCCAACGCCTGTTCTTGCCCCTTCTGCCGAGGGGTTAAATTATTTAATTTCTGCAGCAAGTCTCAGATTGTTGTTCGCTGATTGCTATGAATTTGCAAGTCCAAAACTTCAAGATGCTCCCCCCAATGACCTTTCCCTTTTTATTACAACAATGAAAGTCTAACAGCAGTGATGGATATGCAGCACGTGGTCGGTCTTCTACTCAATTCCTAAACTGAGCCATCAATGCCAGTTTTCCCATCATTCAGAAAGACAAAAAGAAGCTCAATGACGAGTTTGTGGTGCACCAAGTTAGGTTTGTCCGATTGGTCTAATTAGCGTAACGACTGTGAAGTTAGGCTTATAAACATCTTGTTGCCATAAGACAGTGTGAGGATTGTGTACCGGATCGATACAATCTCGGTGACATAAATACCATAAAAAATGTCAAACACCAGTAAAACTTCAGTGAATTATGGTTTCTGAAAAATCACCTAAAACTAGGGACTGTCATAGATTGGTCAAGATGGTACAGAACTCATGCATATTTATAGATTCTTTCAAGATATATATATATATTTGTGGGTGTGTTGTAACCATACTTGCTACTGTTGCTATATTTGTCCATCTGCTGACCCAGTTGTTTCAAGGTGGAGTGCATATCTTAGGCATTTATAAGGGTCTTGGGAATCCAGGCTGGCGTTACCACTGGGATATTCACAAGAGAGCCTGTGGCGTCATGTTTGGGTTCAATAATTACTGGTACTGGAGTTCCTTGTAAAATTGGCTTTCCTAGTTACAGGGTATCAGCTCCCCCCCCCCCCCCCCCCTTCAGGTTTATAGGTGGTTTAGTTGAACACAGACTCCCATTACAGGTATAAGAGACAGGACTGGCAGGGACATCTAGGACAGCTCATCTACTGGTTCGTAGGTGGCTCATTACTCAGACTTTACTAAAAAATACCAAGATAACAACATGATCACAGGACTGGCAGGGTCGATACAGCTATGCATAGTTCACGGAGTAATATATTCCACACTTGGCAAAAACTTTATAAGTTCTGAAAAAGGATTTTTCTGTGAAAAGAAAAAGTTCTGGAATTTGCTTTGGATTATAATGTAGCATTGTCTTAAATTCAGAGAGTTTAGATGTTTGTCTCATGAAGTCTGACTATGAGTAGGAAATGAATTGTTACATCATGTGACATCTTCTATGAGCTGTGAGTTCCACCATCATTCATCCCCTTTAATATTTGAAAAGTGAAGAACAAGGAAAAAATGTTTTCAAGGTTGCTCTTCTCCATGTAAGGCTGTAGTTTCCCCTTTTGGCTAATCAATCCCTGTATATAACCTAGGACTCTTATATATATTACACATAAGCCTTTACAGGGTACTACTTGAACAACGCTCGCTGTCAGTCTCTGTAAACCTGTACCATATTGTACCTTGCGTCGCAGTTCATTAGCTGAACAGATAAACACATCTTCTCAGCCCTTCTTTTATGAAGCGGAACTGTCTGTGTCATAAAAGGTTGGTCTTTCAAAAATTTTAATCATAAATTGTCTCCTTTGATGGGAAATATCTGGATGGTATTCTCAGCAATGCCCTTCAGGGAAATTCCCTAGTAAATTGTAGGCTAGATAAATGAGGTGTTTGTGTCAAAGATAACACATCTGTTACAAGTCTGCTGGTATCTTTTGATATGTAACGTGTTGTCTTCACAATTAAAACCATTGTTTTGTCTACCAACTTTTAAAAAGGATTAACTTTATCAAAGGATCTCAAACTGATCCCAAATGTACAGCAAAGGTTGTCCAGTATTCATAAAAAGGTGCAAAAATATGGATTTAAATGTTAAGTGTATGAATTCAGTCGATGGAAAACAGGGTTGAAATAACTCCTTCATGAGATGATATTGAACCTTAAAGCTGTCCTTAAAGAAATGTCTCATTTAAGCGGTAAATTTGCTTTGATGATTATATTCGCAGGAAAAAAGTATTCAAGTAGTAATATGTTTTATTTTTTACTAATAACTTTCTCCAATTAATGTGCAGTTAATTGTTTAATTATTTATTTTGATTTTTTTAAACTGTTTTCCCAAACCTCTTTGAAAATGAATTACTACCGAAGGGTAACATACATGTTTCTCTGCCATCCCCCCCCCCACCCTCATTTTATATTTTTCGTCCAATTGTCCATCGTATGGTAACTATGCAATATTGTTCATTGATGATATTCCATCTTCAGGTTTGTTTTAATGTAAGAAACAAGTATTTTATGATGAAGTAGGAAGTAATTCAGGGTACATGAATGAGCTGATGAAAATATCTTTAGTTCTAACCAAGCAGAGACTCTTGCAGCATTTATTAAATATAGAAGCATCAGTCCATGGATTTTGACCTGCTTAAAGAGTGAGGAGTATAGGCTTTAAACTAGTATATGGGTGATCAGACCACACTACTCTATGGTGGCAAACTTGCAAACCTAGATTGGTGTAGGCAATGAATCTTATAGACTTTACTACAGTAGGATGGGTTATAGTGATCAGACCACACTACTAGGTGGCAAACTTGCAAACCTAGATTAGTATAGGCTATAAATCTTATAGACTTTACTACCGTAGGATGGGTTCCAGTAATCAGACCACACTATAAGGTCACAAACTTGCAAACCTAGATTGGTGTAGGCTATGAACCTTAGAGGCTTTACTACAGTAGGATGGGTTATAGTGATCAGACCACACTACTCTATGGTGGCAAACTTGCAAACCTAGAGTAGTGTAGGCTATGAATCTTATAGACTTTACTACAGTAGGATGGGTTATAGTGATCATACCACACTACTCTGTGGTGGCAAACTTGCAAACCTAGATTGGTGTAGGCTATGAACCTTATAGGCTTTACTACAATAGGATGGGTCACGTAAGCTAAGGATGATGGCTGGGTTTGCTTGTCCTTTAGGGTTTGGAGCTTATGCACCTTCAACATTAGGTTTGGTTTTGAACTAATTAAGGAACCTTTGACTGGTATCACATTAATACAGTCAAAAATGTGATGCTATCTGTAGTAATGAATGTGAATTGTGTGTAGATGGACTTAGAAATAGAGTTTTACTATAAAGTATCCACATTATTTCAAGTTAAAATTAGATTTTGAAACTAATGAACTTTGTTTTGACATTTGCTGGTAGCCAACATCCCTGCAATAAATCATACACCCCCACCCCTCCAACTTGGCAGTGGTGGTTAATTAAGTAGAGTAAGTTATCAAGGTTTTAGAGAAGCTTTACTTCAGATGACTTGATGTGCAGTATTCTCCCCAGGTGCCTAAAGTGTCCATGAATTAATACTTCTACAATGAATTTAATGCTGGGTGGTAGTGTATATGTTAAATAATGTTAGAGTCATTGTTTAGTACAATACATACTGACATTATTTAATCTTTAAGGTACACAAATGTGGTGACATATACTCCCTGTAAAAATCATAAATTTTAATCCCCCATTATTTGTTAAAAAACTTACTAGAGGTAAACACTGTTTTTCCAAAGCTGATTAATCTATATGTGACATTTACTGCAAAAAATTACATTGATTTATATCTTTTATTGTCTTAAGACTCGTCCCCCTCAGTTTCGATTTGAATAATTCCTAGCAGGGTTTTTAAAAATTTCGTCCATCTCGATCAGTAGGAAGCCATATATTTGGGAATTTCAACAATTTTACATCTTTTATGATACAATTCATCATTTTAATATGTACATTTAGGTTACCCTTAATGTTCAACAGAAGAAAAAAATTAATAAATAAAACACAAATACTGTGTTTACAAAACAAAATATGAATTAGTGCAATTGTATTCAAATACATACAGTAAATGTATGCCAAATATGTAGAAAGACACCCAATTGAAATAAAAAAATGAAATTAATATTATAAATGATAGCCACTTGATCTTAAAACACATGACACTAA
>KN885031.1:51368-63409 GCA_000934455.1 Apostichopus parvimensis | reverse complement strand
GAAATCATAATAAGTAAGCAAAATATGATCATTCTAGACAGTAACAGGATTAAGTTTTGAATACCAACGTAAATTCGATCAAAGTTTTACCTGGAAAACATGATTGGCATATTGTAGTCAGAGATAATTTTGACCTATTTTTCAAACGACCGATCCTTGCTTCTTTCTAAGGACAAATAGTTCTAAGAACAGCAGTTTTCTCTTCCCTGTCCCCTTCTTTTTATTCTTACTTTGTTATACATTTGGCAAATAAAAGAACTCTAATTAGTGTGGTTCTGTCTTTAATTTCCCAAGGTATCAACACCTTACATCTCTTAGAAGATTAACATGAAATATCTTCTCTCATAAAAGAACAAAACCACAGAAAACCTGCATTTCACACAACTAAAACAAACACTCACTAAATCATGGCTGTCAGATACAGGACTGTGAAACCATTCGATAAACCAACGGCATGATTTGCTCAAGTCAGTCTCCTCGGTACTGAAGGCTTGAACCAAGCATTGATGATACCAGTGCTGGTACTTGACCACGAGAAGCCAAAGATCAACTCTAGATGTCAATGTCACAGAAGATGCTTGGTGTTGACTTGTAAAACTAATCAAGTATTTTAGATGATGAACCAATTTAGAAATTGAATCCAAATCTATACAAAAACAAACAGAGAGTAGAAAACTATTGTTAACAAATAGTTTATCTATTTATGTAATTATCATCTGTATATAAAAGTTGGAAAGCCTGGGTTTTCAATGTTAGCAGGATCCCTTTCAGAGGCTAAGTGAAAACAAAGGAAACTAATGATATGAAGGATCCTCGTTATGATCTGTGTCTTAATATCAAAGGGGAAGAGCGCCATCATGTTTTGCTTACCGAACAACCTATAAGAGAGACCGAATAAAGGTTGCTGTTTATTATATTTAAAGTTAACTCGTTGTCTTTGTGTACTTATTTAGCAAGATGACTCTGGTCAGATTTAAAATATAACATTTACAGAAACAATTTAAAGACAGACAGATGGAACGGACAAGTTAATTGTAACATTGAACAATGAATATGATGGATATAAACAGAACAATGTCTGAGAAAGACGAGAGCAGGTGATAGAAGGGCTGTAGGAGATAATCTGTGCTCTTACTTCAATCCTCCCCCTTCTCCTCCCCCCCACCCCCTTAGCATATATTTCAGTACAAACAGAAACATTGAAATCATTTGGTCTATTTAAGCATGATAGATATGTACTAGACACAAAACAATTGGCATTATATTAATTCATAAAGTTTGACAAGATAGAATACTTTCTTGCATTCCTTAGCAAGTACTAACATCTGCACTCTGCATATCACATACCTGAAGGCAGAACTTGGAGGAGCGTTTCCAGTGATTTTAATTCAGTCGGAATAAGTGGATCGGTTGAATGACCCTAATGACAAAGAAAGATACAAAGGCGAAGTGCTTGATAAAGCTTGATTTTTTTCACAAACTTTGACTTTTAATGACAGGACTTCCACTAGTGGCAGAAAATGTGACACTTTTATTACTTTGTATAACATAAAATCATATTCCAGGCGACTGGTGTTTGTAAACATGGGAATTCTTAACATTTTATGCGCAACAAATTCCAGTGACCATGCATAGGACACAGCTTTGTTTAAATTTAATTTTTGTGATTCAATAATTTGTAGAATTTTAAGACAAACAAACACTTCTTTTTTTCAATATATTTGGTATTGAATTGAAATTATTCTTCTATTCCATATATATATTCATAATTATTATATCACCTTCAAAGTTTATGTCTTTGCATCTCAACATGAAACAACTATCAAAATTCAGTCTACAACAGATATTTGCAACAAAATACTTAACAATATATCCTAAATATTTATAAAATATTATAATAAAATAATACTTAACCATCAATTTTACTTGTAGACATATCCTATGCAGACATGTCTTATCTGTCAAAATTGACCTAATGGAGCTAATCCATTGAGGTATCTAGATTGGTGAAAATATAAATTATTTAGTATATTCCGATGTTAAGAAAACCAACAGAAGCTCAATTAAGAACTCTATCCATGTAATGGCCTTGGATAAACACCGGCTAAGCCTTCTCTTTTCGATAAGAGTTATAAGGCAGGTATGTAATTTCTGCACTTCTTCCTGCTCCCCGGACCACCGATAAACTTCTCCATCCGAGGGACAAGAAGAATTTGCATCTGACCACTTTCTCAAATACCAGAATTAACTGGAGATTTGCAAAGAAGTACCAAAACCATGGAAGACTCCGGTCTGAATAGTACAAGAGTATCTGGTTCCCGGATGAAAATTTGAACCAGGAACCTAATGATCATGGGGTGGACACTCTAACCACTACACCACGACTTCACCTTAACAGATAAACAGTCATCATAATGATAAGGAGAATACTACAAAACAAGTTGTACAATTTTGAAAGCATTTTCAAATTCATAACTGTTTGTGGATGTATGACCTAATACTTTTACAGTGTTTGGTTCTTGTTACATAATATCATATATTTATTAGTAAAACTTACCTGTTTAGGGTTCCTTTTAAGCTGCTGAAGATAGCATCTTTGAAAGATGTTTATCGCCTTCAAAACGACAGCAGATCCTTCAGTTGAAAATAACAGCTTCCTTAACACCTGATCCACAGCACAGGAGATGGAAGGGTGATCATGGCAGGCTTGGGGCTGAGAAGAAACAAACAGCAGATTTATGGCATGAAACAATGTATAAATGTTGTGTGTTATCTTTCATTAGCCAATTCAACAACATTAAAAGAAGAACATTATCTCAATGACAGCACCATCAATGGGGAGCGTAAATGTATAAGATAAACAGCTTCAAAATTTCTTTGTTTAAAGACACCATCTAAAGTTGCAGTAGTTTTTTTTTCACACTTCATTCATAACAAATCCCTTCATTGACACACCAACCCAGCCTCTATGAAAAATAGTAATCACTGGGAACAAGAAAAAGGGACACTACACACAAATGTTTGCAGGTTAACAATCATGCCAATTAAAGCATCCTTTCCAATGTTTTGAAGTACAGTGCAGTCTACCAAGGTTTGCGGTATGTGCAACCAAAAGCGAGCATGCATCTTGCAAACAAAACTTGTTATGGTTTATAATTGTTTCAAAAAACCCAGAAGTGTAAAGTTGAACCCACTAGATGGCTTGATGTCAGTAACTGAGCAGCTTTGCGGTAACCGATATGAGGCCTCTCAGAGAGTGTCCCGACGAAGTTCATAATGGTATGCTCCAAAGCAGGTAGGTAGGAAGACCATAAAGTAACACAGGTACTCGCAGGAAAGTAACCTTTGACAGAAATGGACAACAACATTACGGAGAGTGAGAAATGTGGCAGAGGGACGTATGATCAATCTAGTAAATATTATAGTATGGATTACTGGAGAATAATATGAAAAGAAGGGTTTAAAACTTGTGTTGAATCAGTCATGTTTGCTGCAATGAAACATTGTATTAACTATAGACAATAGAATAAACGGTTGAGATGAGCTGTAGGAGGGCTGGTTGGGTGGGCGGGGGGGGGGGGAGAGAGATTAGCCCCTTAAGTCCCTGTCACCATTTCAGTTTATACAACATATAATAATCTGGTTAATATGTTGTACTGACACACAGATATATAAACAGACACACTTATGTTGTCAATTATCACCCAAACACAGCTGGGTAGAGGATGAGTCCTTACTTAGTAAAGTTAACACTGGACTACTGAGGTAGTCTCATCACTTAATAATTCCAACAAGATCGGTAGAAACACTTCGAAAATTAGTATCAGCAGCACAAATAGGAAGAAGCAATATCACTCACTTAGATTATAGAAACTCAACTCCCTATACTCTTCCTATCCTATACTCTTCTTCTATACTGCTTCTATACTTCTTCTAAACTCTTTCTATCCTATACTCTATCCTATACTCCCTATACTCTTTCTATCCATTGTATAAATAACTACCTCCTGGAGCTGTTGGTAATACATTTAAGATGTAAATTCCAAGTATTTCATATTTTCATACAATATTATTAATAACTGAAACTGCTGCACGGTGACCATTCTTCCATACAACTTCTCGTTTGAAACAACCTGAAAACTCCATCCACTTATCATTTTTTAACCTCCACACTTCCAGTAAAAATTGGAAAGATCTCTTGTAGTAATTTACCAAGGAAGATATTACATTTAACATGAGGTTCAACAATACTTTAATATTAGACTTCTCCTCTTTACAAGCTTCTGTATCTCTAGCCTTTGATGAATTCAAATGGTCCTTCATCTGTACCCCCCTCCCGCCCCCAAAAAACACAGATGGCAGGGTAATGGGAGAGGGGTGCTGGACATACTATGTAAAATAGCCTAACAGTGGTGTACTTCCAGGAATTTGCCAAGGGAGGGGTGAAGCCTGTGTGCAAACTATCTAAGCGTAGCGCCACCATGTGTTGGCGTGAAGTGTAGGGGAAAAAATGGCCGAAAATACCTCCCAGATTGCTGGAAATGGCACTTCCCAGGCCTTGTAAGTTGCATCTAAGCATTTTCTGTTTTGAAATTACTAGCGATATCATAAAAAAAAATTAAAAATATGCTCAAGGAGGGGGCGGTCTTTGCCCCCCCCCCTTGGCTACGCGCCTGTGAACTTCCTGCTGTTAACACGTAGCAACAGATACACAGACATGTTACCATGACCAACTTCAATTTTTTTGCTTTGGTGTAAAGGATCACCACAAACAAGAGGCAGGGACTGTGGAGGAAGCAGGACCAGACAGTGACAAGAAACATGTTATGTTACATTACATAGTCAAAGATGCAACAAATATCTCATCTGTTACAATAACATACTTGTTGTTCCATCTCTGGGTTCATTGAAGATCTTGGATTGAACATCTATCAGCTGTCTAATAAATTCTTCTGACAGGACTGCTTGATTTGTACTGCTGCTATACCAGAGTAATTTTTCTACCACCGGGTGGCATGAAGGAAACCTAACCAAGGGTACCATCTGATGAGAGATATCCAGCACGATACTAACTGACTGACTGTCTCTGGAAGAAGGCAGAGGAAAAGATACACGACATTACCTTATACAATCGTCGATTATAACAGGCACTCTCGATCGGATGGGATCTTTCAGGAAAGATGTTGTAGAGAACTGTACAAGATGAAACGCTACAGGTAACGTAAGTTTCTTTGTGAAATTAAGCAAGATGGTTTTGCCACAATCCAATCCATTGTTAGCCATTATACAGATGTCAGCATGTACCAGTGGTAACCTTGTGAAAAATATCAAGTACGGATCCCACTAACTTTAAATCTTTTAAACGGATGGTAAGAACCAAGTATGGCTTAATACCCTGATACAATGAGGCACAGGCTGGACTATCTTACCACCCATCTGCCTCCTGTTTATACCCTTTACATATAACCAAGACCTTGGTCAACAGAAATTAAAATTTATTAATGTGAAATCGAAATTATTGCAAGAAGCTCTAAAATCACATTTGAATATTAAAAGACAAACACCAGACATGTATGGAATTCTGACAACAACAAAAATTCTCCAAGCTGGGAATAAGTCGAAAATATGATAGCATTTAGTATCGAACCCAGTTCAAATAGTACACATGACCCAAAAATTAAAAGAACATTGGATAGACAAAGTACGTGCTACAAGCTCACCTAGGCTTCTTGCTCAGCATGTCCAGCTTACAGCAAATACTTCTAGTTAACTACGAAGGGAATGAAATATTAAAATCATCAATCCATTGAAGAGGTTTGTTAAGCTTGCTGAACATTATAAACATACATACGGGCTTCTATATATAATGCATGATTATATTTGAAACATCAACTACTATGTGTACTGCATGCTTTCTGGTCACTTCGCCCAACAACCATTTCCCCCAACTGCCATTTCGCCCAACCAGCCTGGTCATTTCACCCAACCTTGATTAAATATGGCTGGTTGGGCGAAATGGTAAGGTTGGGCGAAATAGCAGTTGGGCGAAATGGTTGTTGGGCGAAGTGACCAGCTTCCTACTGCATTACATACAACATTCAGCTTTCTAGGAAACATTCTGAATTTGCTCTCAACCCCAGAAGATGAGGATAGATAACCTCAGTAATCATCCTTAAAGGTATATTTCCAAAGCTGAATGAGCACACTGTTTAACACAATTAAAAGTTGGAAAATTTCATCTTCTTTTTGCTACAGCAGAGTTAGTGCTGAGCTGAAAAATGAGTTTGATTTTCTTGATAATTCACAAATCATTTTAACAACTGGAGCAAAAAAAAAAAAAAAAAAATTTACAAATAAGTTGTATAGTGATGAAATTTATAAGTGCAGAGAACATTTGACAGGTGAGCAAGTCCCAAATTCAGCACATTTCAACGATAAATCAACAACAACTGTCATATGTTGTATGTTACTCAATATTGTCAGCCTGTCCTGAATGGCATTCCATGAGGTGATCGTAGCATCTCAAAATGGTGTCTTTGTGTTGTTATTGTTAACACAACAACAACATCTAATAGGAAAGTCATTTAGCCTATGGAGTATATCTTTAATGATGACACACAGATCACCTACAACAAACATTTCAGGCCACTGGAATAACCCTTTCAGACGAATTTCTGTTACGGCTAGTAATATACTTATCACATCGGGACCTTTGCTAGAAAGGTGACTTTGGAGTTAGACAAACTTGAGACCCACTGGGATTATTTTACTCTGTAAATGAGGTCCCCAAGTACCTCCATGTGTCTTTGCCTACCTGTTCAATGGCACATTCATGGTAATCTGAGATCCCATAACCAATAACCTCTCCTACTCTGCTGTTTGGATTCGGTTGGTTGAAATAGTTACTGGTTTTCCTGATCAAAGCCTGGAAATATTGAAGTAAGTAGAAAACTCAACCATGATACAAAATAGAGCAATTAAAATCAGTTCAGGGAGGAGATAGGTCTGCTATTACCCATTAAAACTGGTAGTATACGGTATTTCTAAAAAGTTCCTTTAAGTTATACCAATAACGAGAAAGAAATGTGTTAACATTGCACCTGTCATTTTAATTAATGAACCACAGTTTTCCAAAAAAGTTTCAATGAACCAGAAGCTTCCTTTTCAGTTTTGCAGTCTTTTAGAGCCTGTAGATGCTCTACTGGAAGAGAACACAGAGTGAGTCGGGCATTAGACTTGAAAAATTTGAATCGCTTTTTGACTATAGCAAAGAGACATGCTCTATTAAATTGAGGAAATTGAAAGTTAATTTATAACAGAAATCGGTAGGCCTAAGTACTTTCCAACATATATGTAACAATAACACATTACTTGGATTCTACATACTGTATCTACCTGTTAGGTAATATACACAGTTACAGCAAAAGTAAGAACAAAACTAGAACAAATTAATTGTTACACAAAACCATAAATTTCACATTATTTGACAGACCACTTTCAAATAAGTACTGTAAAATTGTCATATTAATGCTACCAAACCTATTCCAAAAGACAATTTAAGAATAAAGTGACATACTTGACCCCAGTGGGAGGCCCTCTGTTCTAGCTGAGTGTTTGGATTCCTCGGTATAAGAGTAAGAACACATCGAACAAAACGGTCATATATTCCCTCTGTAAGAAACAAAAAGAACATGAGTGAACATGGCCAAAGAATACAGTAAAATAGAAGACAACAAATGAGGGCTCCTCTGGAAAGCAGTGCTTCTGCACTGAGCAGGACTACTCTCATTAAAGATGACAATAATAAAAAAAATAAAAAGAGCCTTTAAATTATCCAGTAGAATCGTGGCACTATATATCTTGAAATGTATAAAGCTTTGAAAGTTCTTGTGCATGCTTCTATCCTACTTACATTATTGTTGTATATATATATATCTCTTATCTGACAGTTTCTAGGGTGGCAGTCTAAGCAAAGCTACATTTGCAGGGATAGCCACCAACATGGGGCTAGGTGGCTCAGATAGGAGTTCACTTAAGTTCTTTGCCCTCTCAAAAACTTGTTGATAAGTTCGCAGTTTGCTTCATTGCTAGCTTCCTATACCTACAAATTTACATCTCACAGAAAACACAAAGTTCTGGAAGTCTGGTTTTTTTCCAGGAAATATTCTCTCAAAGCCTTGACACATCAGAATGTAATGTTTAAGCTCACAATTAAATAGTCCAATTGCATTCATTAACCTAATTCATCGATGAAACATGTGATGCATTAAAACAAAAGTCTGATTAGTTTTCAAACGATCATAGATAAGAGTGTTCAGTCATTGATAATAATATGTTTAGAATTTTATACGTTCTATTCTTTTAACATTTCCTGTCCGTGTTTTCGTTTTACAACATTGTGTTTACTTCCTAACTCAAGAGGTAAAGAGTATGCAGTATCTGAGACCAACTGCATCATAATTTCTCTGAGAAAATCAGAAAATGAGAAAATCACTAACAAAGAAAGAAACAATATTCAAACATCCCACGGTCATTGAAGGAACATGGGAGAGGTGTTAGAAAACTTAGCAATACAGTTGCATGTACATCCAGTAATGATTATTAAGATGCCTCTTTTCTCTACCCCTACTTCAACTATCCCACCCCCCCCCCACAGTTTCAATTTGTTTGATATGAATTTCCATTCAATACATTTGTACTCAATAACTAGTTTACACTAGAAACATAAATATAAGTTATAATATGAAAATTTTACCTTGTAGCAATATACCCGGCTGTCTACCTAGCTTTGTCATCAATTGACCAATATTAGGAAGCTGTTCAGTAATGGAAGCAGTGTTTCCCTGAATAAATACATAAAAAGAGACCATTATATTATGAGCACATTATTATATGACATATTGAATTGGACCAACAAATTTAATTTCCTCTGTTGGTTTGTACATAAGAGGGGATAGGTTTCAATATAGCTAATTTAGATCCATTTCAGAAAAGCATGCTATTCTACATTAACAGTGTAAGTTCACATGGTCGAACAATTAAGGCTTATATGAAGATTTCTTGACTATAATCAATGAACTAGAAAGGTCTGGCCATTATGACTATGAAGTATGAGTTGAAAACAATGATAGTTCTTCTGAAACAGGTATCTGTTTCTGAAGCTTTGGAAACCTGTGTGATGACATGATGGAAATTACAGTATGTGTGTTGGGGAGGGGTGAGGGGTGTGGAACTGATCTACAAGGGTCCTCAGCTTGAGAGTAGGCTGGATGTAGCTATAATGGCGAGACTGGCTGTCGTTGTTGGAACTCAACTCATAACAGTGAACTTATCGAGACTGTCATAAGAAAATGATAAATGTCATGGAATGTACCAGTTTTGCGAGAACGATGTAAGTATCATCTAGGAAAGGTTTCAGATTGGCAAGTTCTCCTGAAATGTCTTCCTCGTTGTGTTTCTTGCTCAGCTCAAGTTTCTTCGTCCATTGGTTTATTATATTCTTATCCACTGTGACCATTTTCGCAGAGTTTTAACATTAGAGGAATGATGTTCTGCTTCTGAGTATTTAGTACCTTGTCGCCTTCACATTGCGTGCTTCTTATTTGCCAGTGAGAATATCTGCCAGTAATTATATTGGCAGGGGGAACCACCGGTTGTAATGATGACGCTAGACGCTGTCAGTAATTACCAGGACTACAATTGTGTGAGATTTGGATATCACTCGGAAGAGTTGCGGTGTTTCATTTATTAATTTATTTGTTTTATCGCCAATTGTGTACAATGGGAATCAAAGGAAAAACGATTTTGGACAGAAAGTGAAGTTTTGCCACCGTTATATTCGCAAACGCGAATTTCGAATTTCTCCTTAATCGGCGGTCAAACACACTGTATAAATTGCATCTGGCGCAGTCGACAATCAACTATCATACCCACTGTGTAATTGTGCCACATGTTACTCGAATACTTAACCTGTTTGCAAGTTCTCGATGTAAAGTTTCGGTGTTAAAAGGCATTGAAGACTCGCCCCAAACCGCGTGCGGCCATCTGAAAAAGTTAACTTTCCGTTGCTTGCAAGTGCCGTTTTGTTCGTGTCGCTACAAAATGCAGACAGTAATGCAACGTGACACCTTGTTGTCTTTAGCTGGACCTGCTGTATCGTTTGTACACTGTGCTGTGGGTATTGACCGCAGCTGTATGTATTGACTGTACACTAGTGTCTAATTACCGGCATTAGCGGCATTACCGGCATTAGACGTTTCTTTTTGCGCGAGTCTTCACACCTTTTTAAGTTGACGCTGCATAACCTTTGACCTGCACCAATTTCGGTAGCCCATGCATGCATGTTTCACTCATGTGCATACCAAATATATGATGTAGGCCAACCTCTAAACTGCACTTTTGAAATTTTCTCGTTATGTAGTACACATTGTAAAATAGCAATGTTAAACTGAAAAGACTAAAACCAAAGTTTGTCTTGTTTCTGAGAGGAACTTATAGTACTCTGCTCTGTCCTAAGTAACCTTTCTCAGCAACGGTTCCGATGTAATAGCATATACAGTATAACATGTGTATGCTCGCCATCTGTGCAAATAACCACGTAATTGGCAAGCCATCTGGGACATACACCGCATAATATATCAGCATATTAATTTGAATATACGCTTAATAATTCGAATATATGCGCGTATGTATTATTAGCCAATCATAAGGCTTAAATATATCCGAGTATCAATCCTAATATATACACGTATTTATTCGAATACATATATGAGGATTAATTCGAATATATACACGTGTTAATTCGAATATATACACGTATTAATTCGAATATGTATGGGGATTAAATCCAGTATATGCACGGATTAATTCGAATATAAACGAAAACACATTTCCGCTCCTGCTGTATACATATATCCGCGATAAATGCGAGAATTCTCTCAAATACTGTTCCTTGTCTGTTGTACGAGCCCGTACGGGCTGTCTATAGATCAAGTATACTGTACATTTGGCCTGGGGTGTACGTCGTCAATAGATACGAACTTTGTAATCTCTCATTTATTTGCAATGGCAAGGCTACAATAATGTGATGACTCTCGAAACTCGTTTGTGGAAACTATAAGACATGCCAGTTGTTGTCTGATTTAATACGCGTATATATTCGAATTAATACGCGTCATAAATTCGTATTACGAGGATATATTATGCGCTGTTTGTCCCATATGGCTTGCCATACACGTAGGCCTACGTATGCATGCTGTACGAAGATGATGCTTGAAATGTCTATTGCTAACTTTACCTATAGAACTATTAGTAGCATGATTGCGGTATAACGCTAAGCGTGTATCATCCAATTATCATAAATGTTTTGAATAAATATATATAAACAGACATTCTATCCTGATCAAAAATTCCGTTTTACCATTTGTTTTAAAGGCCCGTACATATGGGAGCAGTAATGAGCATAAGGCTTTTGTAAATTTCATAGTACTGGGATAAAATTAGTGTTCTAGATTAGACTGTACAGCACTGTGTCCGTACCAACGACTCCGATCGCATACAGACTAGACAGTAGGGATACAAGGTCAACATTATCAGCGTTGTGTGAACAGACCGGATCAAAGAAGTAAACACGGGCTTCTGCTTTTATTTTGGGTACTTTTGGTACTTTAGCTAGCATTTTAGCTAGCACTTTAGCTAGCATATATGGAATTCGTCGGATCCCGATTGAGTTGACGTTTGACCAGGACTGTAAACATAATGTTAGTAATACATGAGAAAGTCCATCCTACTCATTGTAACTGTACAGTTACCTCTTCAAAACGTATGATGTATTAACATTTCTTGGCATCTGAATTAATGTTTCCATAGCATAGTAAGCTATCATAGAAACTGATCGACTGACCATAGTTATAGCTATGGCTGTGCACTGCAATTTCTAGATTACGAAGCTCAAAGGAAAAAATAATTTAGTAGTTACCCCTTCTTACAATACCTGGCTCGATTGAACAAATTTGTTTAGAATAGAAGAGTTAACAAAAACT
>KN885030.1:113325-130812 GCA_000934455.1 Apostichopus parvimensis | reverse complement strand
TAAAAACCGTACCGTTCATGAGGACGTTACAAAATATTGCAACATAAGAGGAAAAGACACGCAGTCATCAGGTGAAATTACAGAGATAAATTATACTTACTGCACTAAAGGTATTGTACAGTAGCTATAGGAAAGTTAGTTTAGGCCGAGGGAACCGGCTGGGAACCGGCAGTTGGAGAGAGTCTCAACATCTGATGAGCAGTGACAAATGTGACTTTGAGTTGAGGAAGCTAGTAACCACAACATTACTTCTTGACAATACAAATCATCTGTGTATTCTGTTGCAGAAGTTCCAGTATTTGAATGTTTCTCAACAAATGTGACATTTTTTTGTTTTCAAGTTTTTGCTATCTTTCGAAAGAAAATAGTATTTTTCTTCAAATAAATAAAGAACGCTTTTAACTAAAAGACAATATGTAAAGGGTTACTTTCAAGTAACAAGATAGGAGACAATTTATATATCTCAAAAAGACTCTTTGAGGGGTGTTATTAAGCTGGTATAGGCGATCTCCACCCTGTGCTTACGGCTCTGCCGCTCCACCCTCCCCCGGAAATTTGGCATATGGTTTTGCAAAGGAAACAAAGAAAAACGATTAACGTTTCAGACCTCTGAAAATATGGCGTGTCCCATAGAACATTTCCTGTAAACGTTGTCAACGTTGTAAACGTTGTCAATAGGAGCAACCAACTGACTTTATACTCTCGGATCTCTTAGAATGAAGAGTATGCTATTAGTGCAGAATATTACTTGGCCTGCTTACAAATGTGAGATGAAAACAAAAGCACATAGATATAGAGAAATCCTTTGCAATTTGCATTCTGTTCAATCATATATTTTCTCTCCGATCCTCTTTTCCGTAGTCTCCAAAGAAGGACTAGATCTATACAAACTCATCTTTCCTGCCACTTTGAAACACAAAACTCTAGCTTGCATTGGTTTCTTCAAGAACGTGTCATCTGGCTCACCAGTATCCGTACAAGAAATGCAAACACGGTGGACTGTACAGGTCTGGAAAGGAAACTGTTTGCTGCCCCCTAAAGAAGAAATGATTGCTACAGTAGCGCGGCGAAGAAAAGAAGAGCATGCGCTGTACGGGAGAGACGTCCTAATGGTATGAAATTGCTGCTTTATACTCTTATACATGAATATGCATTCGTGTTATGCATAAGTCTCACTTGTGTTATATAACACAACCATGCTTTCAAGAAAAGTTTAGGAAGTTGATGTATAGTGGATTGTTTTTCAGAAGAATCGTAAAACAGTTTCGAACAGGCACATCGCCTACAAAGTCAGCCTTAGCAGGACAAATGGGAGCTACTTAATAGATAGAAATCAGAATTTTAGAAACTGCATGGGCACCTCCATCTTTTGTCAATATGACGCGCGCACCAAAGAAGAAATAATAATTATTACGAAGTTCCAATCATTGTGGTATAATATCCCGTCAACCATTTTATTTTTGCTCACGCATATCAGTTGATATGTTCATGCAATCTCATCCATTTTACAGATACAAGCAATTGGGTACAATGATGCCTTGGCACGAGACATGGGATGCTATCCTTCCCCTGTCTCCCTACTCATCTCTGATCCTCGTTTAGCTCTTCATATGCTCTTCAGCCCCGTTGTCCCGGCAACCTACAGACTCGTCGGACCACACAGCTGGGAAGGCGCTCGTGACGTGATTTTAAATTCGTGGAACACTGCCTTCCTAGGAACGTGTTCGCTCGTTTCAGATAAAAAACGTTCAACTTTACCTTTATGTACGACTAAAGTATGTATTGTACTGCTTACATTGATAATACTGTTTTTGAGCTACGGTTTAGCATAGGGTTAACTTTCACTTTGTATTACTTTTAATATGTTTAATACTACAAACATCGTTTACATTAGTTATAAGCTAAAAGTATAATATATGGTTTTATCAAAATTAAGCAAACCTGTTATCAAACTGCTCGTCCACTAAAGAGCCTGTGTAAGAGAATGTGTAAAAGTTAGAGGGCCTGACGTTCGATCCTAGCAGGATCTTCTTCAGAAGCTGATATGATATGGTTATAGGGTAGATGCATGTGCATGGGTATTTCATGTTCTATGATTTATAACAGTTATACCATCCACGGTGCAGTCATCTAAACGTTGGTTATGTATAAAGAAAGTGGCATTTGAAAATAAATTAATACCCCTTCAACTGACAGAAATATGTCATGTATACATGTCAAATATATGTGTGTGTATCATTATATACTTACCATACTTATATTGGTCAATGGTCGTAGTACAGTAGGACCAATATGTGTGCTTACAATATCTTGGTGATATCGGTTAAATAGCCATATTGTCTATATTGAAGCACATGGTTAAGTATTCGTGGATGGACTAGTGCTTTAGCTCCAGTGCGATATCAAATACTGTTTACTCGAGTGGATTAACTGCTAAAGTTGAAGCAAATTTACTTTTTAAATTTCGTTGAAATATTTTGAGATACGTTGAATACTTTTCTAGTTTGACAGCAGGAAATATCCTAGAGCTCTTTACTGATTAAAAGGTCTTACCCCTGACATACCCGCCGTTCCAAATAGTCCTGATACTTCAAAATCACCAAAATTACTTCCAACTTTGAACTTGTTTTGTTTAACGGTTTTATTAGCATGCTTTGGTTGTTATCGACAGCATGCATTGCCTGTACATGTACTGTGACTATATATTTAAATATATAAATACCCTTGTTTCGATGATATTCTTAACCAAGTTCCGGTAGAACTGGCGGCAAATGTTAATGGAACAGTCACTGAGACGAGCCTACAGTGACAAAATAAGTCCGTTTGGTGAATATTTTTCTATTATTAAAAACCAATCATTGTGAAATTTCTTTATTCCATAATCTATTGCTTATTACTTGGAAAATGCCAGAAACTGGTGATGATTTAGATAATTGGTTTGACAATATATGGTTTAGATAATTTATAAACACAATTCGAGTTATCATTCACAAATGCAACATCCAAACGTTTGTTTTGACAAAATGATGGGAACATGTAAAAAGCTGATTCTCTAGTAGCATTACTGCGAACACTCGCAGCTCATTGCGTAGGCATTTCTCTGGATAGTAGCTTATATTTACAGATTTGAGCTGTGTATTACTGCACACTGGACGCAATGTATAGTTGAATGAGTTACATGAATGACGTGTTAATTGTTAGCAGGCGATCAAACCTAATATTTAAAAATACAGATATGGGTAGTTATTAACTACATGCTGGTTGATTACAATGTTAGCTCCATGCTTGAATTAGGTCATAATCGTCAATTTTTCCATGCGTTGAGAATTTATCCAAAAAGTCCTCATTGAATAAATAAGTTTAATAAGCATTTTTGACAAGAACAGAACAGTATTATTGACTAAATGTGATTTACGTTCTCTGAGTAAGAGAACGACATCACACATAAGTGTAATGAGCACAAAAATCGTTACTCTAATACGCTTAAGGTTACAGAATTTGAAAGTTTAACTGTAATTGAAAGGAAATTGAAAAGAATGAGCAACAAATTTGAGTAAGAAATATTATACATACGTGAATGTTCGTATAATACATTAGAGAAACTTACACAGCTTCCTCTCAGTTCACATTTCCTCGTACACTCGTACATAAAGCTGTTTGTTTCACATACATGTACAGTGATTGCCTTTTCGATCGAACATGACAGACAGAGTTACTGTAGTTTAAGGTCTTAAGTATTTCAATTATCGTTTCAAAGTGGTTGCGGCACTTACAAACCATCTTTGGTCGTAAAAAGTTATTGACACAATGCAAATAAAAACTGTGTTAATTACCAATAACACAGATTTGTTAGGATGATCTCTGCGAACATATGGTGCGAACATATACACGTGTATAGGCGTATTATATTTTCAAGTTTGAACACATTAAAGTGAAAAAATCAATTAATTCATGGTTCAAATACAATTAAGAGTGTTATTGATATAAGGTTAACGTAACCACCTATAGGAGTGCTTCCAACCGTTAAAGATTAAATGTGAGATTGGCAGTTAGAGACAAATCCCTATCATCTGTGATATACTTATGACACATACTCGAAAGAACTAGATATATTGAAAGGGGGAAAACCTCCTTCCTTGTGAAACTTGCATGCTCATGTTATAACTAGTAATAAAATACATTCTAGTGTACATACCGTGAGATACCTACATGTAGGAATTTCAGTAAAGCTATCATGGCACTACAAAATCTTAAGTGTATAACTTCACCGACACATATGTCGCTAATGTAAACTTTTCCACCCCATTTTCTGATAATGTGGTCGCACAACAACATTTGTCATCTACAGGGAATGTTGTCAGTAGTTGTCTGCCATAATGACTGAACCGTACGACGACACGAATTTCAGCGACGTTTGCTCTCCATAACATGTAAACGAAGTCTTACGTATCTGTACACACATTAATAGGTCTACAGGCACCGCCAATATCCGGTTTGGTGTATTCACACATCACTTCACTCTCTGATCCCTCCGTGGTGACTGAATATGCTCTCTTACCATCGTAGTCACAGACCAGGAGACTACCTCTATGTACAGTGATATCATGCGAACCAAGAATTACATATGGGAGTGATATGGAGTAACTGTAATTCAAGCGATCATCAAAGATATACACCTTTCTGCTGGCTGTCCCAA
The DNA here is from genome assembly GCA_000934455.1 of Apostichopus parvimensis. NCBI lineage: Eukaryota > Metazoa > Echinodermata > Holothuroidea > Aspidochirotida > Stichopodidae > Apostichopus > Apostichopus parvimensis. Next base: position 126,116 of record KN885030.1, on the reverse strand, counting down.
CAATGATGTGATTGCTGACAGGATTCTTGGTTAAACACTTGACCTGCCGATGTGTAAACCTGTCATTGATGATGTAATTGAAGTCCTTCTTGTTGTATGAACAATCACGGACATCGTATAAACCGACTTCATGAGGCTAGCAAAGGTGTTACAACTATCATCATCGCTGTACGCAATGCCATTAATCCACCAACGTTCAGTTTTGATTCCCTGAACATCCACAACAGCAACGCTTCTTGTATCCTCGGTAGCAAAATCAGAAAAAGATTCTAGATGTAGAAATTCCTTTTCCATGTCTTCTTTAAGAGGTGCACAGGCTGCTGTAATATCAGGGATACATTGAACGTATGTGTACTCGTCTTTAGAAGCGAGAATAGATGAAGTCATTGCTTTGAAGTTCTCATGCCGTTAAATAATCTGGTCACAATTATCTGATATTCTTTTTATATCATCTTCATTAGAATAAACATTTAAATTTGAGAGTTCTTTGAAAAGAACTTTCTCATTTTCGTCGCAGTTTTTAATAAACTCTTCGGTTTCGTCGTCAAATGTTCTTTTAGCTGTGTCTTTGACACGATCATATTCTCTCTTACTTGGCTCGTTTCTTTTTCCAACTTTAAATTTCTTGTCAATGTCTTCGCTTTTTGGTCTGTTGTCTATGATTATCATGTTCTTTGTGATTACCGTGTCTACAAATAAAGCAAATTGGTAGATTTCTATAAGAAATACAACATAAGGTTGTGGCGGGGGCATTGTGACAAATATCAGACAAAAATTCTCTGCATGTAAAACAAAACGTAGAAATTGTGTGTATCCTTTGTGTAGCTCAAACATGTCTTCATTTTCGCATAACATTTTGCAATTGTACAAACTCAAGAATACATCAGTTTGGGAAAGCTTCAAAACTTTATTTTCTGGTACGATGCAATCCGTTTTACATAACGGACAATAACGTGTTTTCACCATTACTGGTTTGAATGACTGTTTTAAAGCATTCCTTGCAATATCGATGAAGACATGTACTTGTTTTGGTTCGTTAAATTGATCCAAGCATACAGAGCACGACAAGAAGTTCTTTCAAGTCCTTAAGTGGCTTAGGTGAGACCATTGTGGTGGTAGATGAGTTTTGTTTCTTTTGGTCTAGAATGTATTTAAATTTTGGTAAGCAACTGCTGCGAATATTATTTATGTACTACGTCACAGCATTGTAAGTAGGCGAAACAGTAAGTAGGTGAACAGTGAAAAATTCCAGCCAGGATTCGAGCCCGGGCATCCCGCGTGATATGCAGACATCCTATTTAACAAGGCTTTGGACGCTTATTGTATGCCCAGAGGTATGAAACCGGTAAAGAAGGTTGAAATCCCACTGTATGCATTCGTGTCACAGACTTAACTCCGTAACACACGACCGCAGTGATTCTACTGGTGTTAATGGCTTTGTATAACTGTACACATGTTATAATTGTACATAATGCACCTGTTTGCTTTTGAATCTGACAATAAACACATAATTACCCCTTTTTTTACGCAATATTCTCACAAAACACAGACAAATTTGAATTAGGTATAATTGCTGTAACTTGACAGTATTAACAAATTTGTGCAGACTTGTTATTAATTCGCTCAATCAGCCTGCTTTGAGAGTCGACCTCTTTTTTTTTTAAAACTAAGCAGAATGATGTTTAATTTTAATAAGTTAAACGGTGCGAAGCATCTACGCATTACGGGACAAGGTAATAGTTTTTGCAAGTTTTATCTGAAATTATACAAAGAAGGCGAACCCATTCCTTTGGTGCAAATATCAAAGTGGTGAAATTTGGTACACAGTCATTTTGTAATTAAATCACATATGTGCTCTTCTAAAATGTTAACCAATATCACGTCTTCACATGATATAACCTTGTCAAGGTGAAATGAACATTTAACACGTCTAAGATAAGTGGACATTTTCTATACCATCGAAAAACTTGATTATGAAAAATCGTTGGATGTGATTGATTGATTGACACGTTCAAAAATTTCCCCCATATGTTTTGGTCGGGAGTGTTTTAATTTGTTAAAGCTTATACATTATTAATCCACATTGTTATGTTAAGTTATATATATTGGTTTTTATGCCTGTCTGTTGTGAAACACAAATAACCTTGAATTGATATGTATTATACTTGCATATACACAGAGTACAGTATAGCCTCATGTAAACGTGATACCGGTAAGTGGTATAAGAAAAATGATTTCAAATTGTGTATTGGTGCAGTTGTTACTATTTTGTTTTGAAGCACATTATTTATTGAAAACAAACAACTCCGAGGCAATACCTTTGTGTGAGATCTTTACGATATAATTAGGTAAGTGATCATTCACTCTTCTATATGTTTTAATGTCTGCCATTTGCCATTTGCATTGAAACAATAATCGTTCGATATATGCATTGATCGACTACGTAGATCCACATTGGAGTATCTACATTGGGTTCCATTGTAACGGACATACTCTCTCTCTCTCTTGACTTATTCAGTCTATCTGAATATATCATGAAATCCAGTCCAGGCCTCTGTCTGGTTTGTATCGAAGGACACTGGGGTGTGATGCCTGGTTATACGGTATGCAAAGTATTGCGGCCTCTGCCCCTAGCAACGAAATGGCCATATAGGGATCGCCATCAAGTACAATGACTGGAAAGCTCATTTGGTATATCTGGGCTTGTAATCCAGAGTTCGAATTCCATTCTAGCTCCGAAATTCTTTGCTATTTTCTATTGTCTAACACAAAAATTGTTAAAGTTTGACAAAGACCTAGACTTAAGATAACAGTAGGAGAACGGGCGTGGTTTCGGCACTCTTTCTTCACGCCGCTGATCATACCGTGGATTAATGGAAAGTGAAAAGTTTTGAGTACATACACGTGTCCAATTAGGTTTTTGTCATATAGGTGCCGACACCTATATACTAATCCACACATATTAGGTACGTTACTCTATCAAAGTTACTTAAACGATAAAGCTTTTATTTATCTATTCAAGTGATCGCATTTCTTAGATATAATGCAAAAAAAATTATATATAGTTTCTAAAGCCACATTTTTAAATGTTCATTGATTTAATTGTTATTATTGAGTTAACTAAATACTTCCTTCATGGTGGTACAAAACACATTTTTTTTTCGCAATTTGATGAATTGAACATCTTATAGACTATCAACATAACGAATCACGTAACTAATGAAAATCTGAATTGGCGCATATATATTCTTGATACTAAGTTGCTATACACAGAAATTTGGACTAAAGTTTATACTGTATCATACCTGGACAATGTTGTTAACATGCAGATATTTTCATGAAAGCAATGATGGTGCCTCATGGATATATGAAGACCTTTCTCTTCAGCACAGTGGCGTGTCTAGTAGGATATCGGCTAGGGGTGTAGACGCAAAATGTTGCTATCATTCCATTATTGTAACTACAATTGTGCATACCACTTTTTCGTGCGTATGGAGAACCATTTTAACCTTGAATCCACAATTTCAGATATCTGAATTTAATTGCAGGTATCTACAATTAATTGGAGATATCTAAAATTCCATACGCGCGTGTGTTATAACATGTAAGCAAGTTGTAAGAAATTTTCCGAAGTATGTTTGACCGTGGGAGAGGAGGAAGCAGGTATCTCCATTCTCCAAATGGCCTTGTATATAATAACAATATCAAACATTCACAAAAGCAAAACAATACGAGTGGGAAGGTACACAAATCAGTAATTCATACATATTTATTATTTGACCCAAATGGAGATGTTGTGTTTATATTAATGACTTTAAACAAGTTCGCATGATGTGCGGTACTTTGACTCATAGTGCTAACAAATGAATCAATATTTAAACCGTGACGCGATAAGAATGGTTATATAAGTTTAAGTGTAGATTAGTGGATATTGTAACTATCCCTATATCGTGTACGTGGAACAGAGAGAGAGAGAGATCTTATAAGGGAAGAATTGTATAGCCTTCTCCGTCGATCTAGTAAAATTTATACAATTAAAAGTCTTTGAACTTCCAAAATTGTAACCGTTCACGCTATCTACCCCAACCGTATTTACATGACTGTGGGAACAATATAGAGAGAGCGACTTTACTAAAAAACTGATTTAATTAATGTTTTATTTCCCGATGTTCGTGACACATTTGTTTTAACACATTTGAATGAAATTACAATAACAGGACGTCTACATCAGTATTTTTAAATTTCTATATTATTTTGTAAATTGCAGAATCTCGTCATCAAGACCAATGGCTTCGTCAACTCCTCTCGCAGATCTGTCAGAGAACTTCTGCCTGTGTTCTGTTTGCTTGGATCAATATAAAGAACCGAAACAGTTACCTTGTCTTCACCGATATTGTAGAAATTGCTTGAATACAGTCATTCGAGCCAGTTATGATGGGACGCTTAAGTGTCCATTGTGTAAACAGGAATACGTGATACCAGAAAATGGTGTTGACGATTTCAAGACAGACTTCCATATGAAGAGTATGATTGAGTTCATACATTTGCGAAAGTCTTTTAAAAATAAAGATTTCAAGAAGTGTGTAAGCTGTTTCAAGAATACTGAAGTTTCAGCTTATTGTTTTAAGTGCAGAGATTACTTGTGTGAGCAATGTTACAAGGATCACGTCAACAGAAAAATGTTTACAGATCACAAAACCCACATTCTGAGCTTGGATAATATAGAAGCAAAGAATATGACACTGGATGAATTAACGTCACTTATGGAAGACCCCAGGTGCCATATCCATGCAAAAAACGAAGCGCAATTATGCTGCAGTTCTTGCAAAAATGTACCAGTGTGTTTGGCTTGTACATACAATAAGCACAAAGGTCATGACCTGCATGACGTAACTGAAATAGCAGAAAGTGAAAGACAATTACTGAAACAAGAACTTGCTGAACTAAATAAATACAAAGGTAAACTATACGGCTTACCAACGAAAATACAAACTACTAAACAGAAGCTGAATGAAAATGCCGAGAAAAAGAAAGAAACATTGATAAATCAGCACAAGCAGCAGGCACACAAACTTAAAGATAAACTTGCGGAATGTACTAAAGAACGAAAAAGAGGTATAGATGACATCGGATGCAGAAGAAGAGATAACGACCGTCGGATAACTCTTAATTTGGAAGAAGAGTTGAGCCAAGTGAGAAAGAAATATGATAAACTCAGGAAAACAACGAATCAAAAATATGACAACGAATCTGAAGAGTTTATAAACAAATGTGATAAAACTGAGGGCGAGCTCTTTAGAAAACTTGAAAGCCTCGATATTAACTTGAAGAATTTGACAACAGCAAAAAACCTGCTTGTAAATAAAAATGAAGATGAACTAAAACAAATAAGAGAATATTGCGAACAGATTATTAAAAGATACGAGAACCTCACAGCAACGACCTCGTCTATTCTTGCTTCTAAAGACGATTGGACAGACGCTCAGTGTATTCCTGATATTAGAGCAGCCTGTGAATCTCTGATGGTAGAAATGAAAAAAGAATATCAAGAGTTAAACTCTTTATCTGATTTCGTTATCAGTGATGTAACAAAGGTTTTTATTGACAACGTCACGATTGCTAAGCATACAGAGTCAGTGGTCAAACTGAACGATAGGTGTATCACTCATATTATAAGCAGAGGAGTTTCCAAGATTGTCATAACTCAACATGCAGGGTATTCACACATCACTGTGTTCAACAGTAAAGGTGAATTCCAACTACAGATTGATAAGGTCAGGACTATTCCACATTGGCGTTACTGTCGTCTGTTATCTGAGTTCAAATTTATAACAGTTTGGTGGCCTGATGAAATCAGTATTAATGATGTACGTGATGTTGCAAATGTCAGGAAGAATATCTGTGACGTCATTACTAGGTTGCCATCTGGTCGGTACGTAAATTGTGTGACTACGGATCCTGTGAAGAATCATATTATTGTTGGTACTAACAGAAGAGATGTGTATGTATATACTGATCAATTGAATTACAGTCACAAAATTACACTACCAGATGTAATCGATACATCGTATGATATCACTGTACATAGAGGGAGTCTCCTGGTCTGTGACAACTCGTGTGGTAGATCATATGCAGTCACCATGGAGGAATCACATAGTAATCTGATGTATGAATTCACCAAACCAGATCTTGATGGGTTGGACTGGAGACCTATCGGTGTCTGCACAGACAAGAATGAGTTCATATACATGCTATGGAATATAGCCACCTTCTATCAGTGGAGATGTATTCTGGTACAATACAGTCAGGATGGCCGACAGTTACTCACATCAAGAATAGTATATGCTACCGTTAACCGCGTGTCAACATTAGAAGAGAACGGGATGGAAAAACTTCTAATATCAACAACGAGATTGGGAAAATTGTACACGTTCGACCTAGTAGTGACGTAGATTTTTGGAATTTTTGCAAGTCATTATTAGAAGTTACCTTAGAACTTCAGGGTGCACTCAACCTAAATATAGAGAAATGTATTCATCGAGAAATATGACTTTAATTTTCTATCCAAATACAAGTGATGTGGCCGAGTGGACAAAGGAGGTGGCATTTGAAGCAATGGGGCTTAGCAATTGAGAAGTTCGGCGTTGCACCCCCGGCCGGGTCATGGTAAGGTGGATTTTCCATCAAAGAGCAATCTACGGTTTTCCCATCTGAAATGACTCTCTAAAATTGAAAAAGATTCCAAATTTGAGTTAAAATGTTGATTTGGAAGCCATCCGACGTGACAGTTGTAATCCAAAAGCCTTTGCGGCAATTTCTCAAACATTTCGTAAAACAACTGCCCGATTATTATTATTATTATTATTATCATTATCGCAATGTTTGATTTCTTTCCTTGTATTATTATGTTTGTTTACATTTCCTGACAGACAGATGATCTCTAAAAAGAACCATAGTATAAATTATACTTATTTAATGTATTTGAGCAGATGGTTGGGAGTTGTGATATCCAAGTAATATCTTCCTGGTAAGAATTATCATAGCTCACAGGTGAGAGTCACTGATTTTAACGTCCAACTTGTTTCTGAAACTATTCCGTGTGTGAAGGTGGGCCCCTTGAATGTAGCCATTGGTAGAGGCTAGAGGTACTAAACGAGAATAGGCAATTCACTTAGACATAAATAACAGGAATACACTAAAACAATCAGATATGAATGAACCAAATTGAGTTCACTATAAATTCCAGTCTGTCGATTTATCAATGCCGATTATGAAATAGTTATATTCCAGTAATTCTTTCCGGCATCCATGTGAATATACTCCATCACCGCATAATCTTCTAAGACTTCTATTTTCCGTACATACCACTATTTAAGAATATGATTGATAGTATAAAACGCTGACTGTACCCGTTGAACTAAAACGGTATAATATAGCCAAAGTACTTGATACCCACGTAAAAGTTAATTAAACTACCGTAATTATTGAAAATGACATCGTTGTATTAGCATAAACACCGTTGATGGTGGTTTGTTTGGTTTATTTGCACTAGATTGTTTAAAATACAAAAAATAAATACAAACAATAAATTACAAAGACATATTAGACAAATAGGACGGAAATGAAAAACAAAACAAAAAGAGTAACAGGAGCTAACCTATTGGGCTGACAGAACGTCGACCCATTTCCAGTAGGGCCCTATAGACGAACAATTGCACTATCAATGGTAAATACTTATGAAACCAATAAATAAGACTCAAAAAACGATCATATTGCACAATATCAAACAGTACTGGATACAAAGTACATAAAAACCAATAAAATCGCATTATTGAAAAAGAGTATCGATGCACATGCACTCTCTTACGTTGTTTCGTTTTTATTGAATTTTATTCTATCTAACTGTACAAATTGATCATAAACATCATTTAAAACGTCAGAATATATATTCTCTAACTTTGTGGTTGTTGTTGTGGTTGTTTCAGAAATATTTTCTGAGCTGAGTCATATCTTATTTCTTTGCTTTTGTTTGTTATTATAATCCTTCTAAAAAGTTACCTTAAGCTACTTTAAACGATAGTTTAGTACGAGATATATTTATCTTTATCAAATAATTCAAATAGTCATTCGACATTTATTCATAAAATGACATCAAAACCGATGTTAGTATATCTCATTATATTTAGCTTTACACTTCTGCCTTCATTGACACGTTCTGCTCTGTGTCTGTATTTGTGAAGTATTATTCAAGGTTGTTAGTCTTCTAACACACGGTCATCCTCTTCATTACTCTTAATATGTAACGTCTGTCTGTATAAACATATATGATATATATATATATATATATTTTTTTTAATACAGATTGAGAAATTATATCTCATGTTAGTAACATAGCATATGAACCTATTTAATTTAAATCGTAAATGGTTGTTGTAACAAACCATAAATAAAATTTGCGAATCTAACTTAATATTTTGTCCGAGGATACTTAGTTTTCACTTATTTAAGAAAATAGTAACAAATATATGGTCTTGATCGAAACGGTCTTTGAAACTAAACAGAATGCGTGATTTGCGTGAGACAATTGCACCTGTATTCGAGCTAAATAATCGGGTTTGTCTGGATGGGTTAAACATTCCACAATACTAAGAAACACACGCATAGACGCTTTAAATGTTTCAACCTCAGTTTTATACAAGTAAGTCTCTGCTGTTAAGGTAAAGTCTGCTTACTCCAGCTTCCCAACAGAAATCTTAACTAAACAATTGGCGTATGTCGTTCATGATGTATCCAATATATTCTATGGTATTGGGTAATTAGGTAAAATGAGTGTCTATATTGTTCAACAGTGACGTTTGTGAAGTATTTTTTCAGTGCAAATGTATTATTGAAATAAAGGGTAACATGGCTTCAATGAGTTAGTGAAAAATGAATGGAACAATATCTCTTCTTCCTTCAAAGAGCAGAATGCATGATCATGTTTATTCTACATTAACATCCTTTGTTCGAGGAAATGGAATAGCTGTTGTTAATATGAGGAGTGGAGATGTTACGACCTACACATTTCATCATATCTTTGTATTTTCAACACGACTGCCTACCACACTACGATAAAAGGAATTCATGTTATATATAGTGATGTGTCACAGAAAAAGGATGTCTTTGATTGATCAAGACTGATATTATCGCAATAATTGATATTTTTAAATTTGAGATTCCTACGAAAACGGCAAAATGGATGAATGTATTAATTTGAGAAACGATACCAACTGATGGAAATGTTATGATCATCTTTTTGTATCTTCTGCTTACTTTTCAACGCATTAAATGACTATTGATCACATTGGGAAATTTTAAAATATGGTTTTATTGTGCCATTTTCTAAAGCAAATCTAGACAGATCAAGGCAGTTAATTGCATCCATTGATATGGATATTAGTATCACTTTTGAGGAAGTATCCAGAGAAAGCCTTTCTTGGATATGGCAGTTGTAAGTGATGGCGCTATAGTGGAATAATGACAGAAACAAGTGCCTTGCCTAATCATTATTCTTCATCATGAATTTCGATGTAGGTAGGATTTTTTTGATTAACATCAAGAAAAGGATCACAAAGTTGGAGTGGGGAGAGAAGTGTAAATATAAATAATATAAATTCGAAATTTAATTTTTTAAGATTGAATGGAATTCAGTTATAACGCTGATAAATATAGCGGCAAGTTGAGTAAATTTAGTTTGTTTAATGCAAACAATCTTCGGCAGATGGAAATTATGATGAGATTAAAGATATGATAGGGGTAAGGTAATAACACGCTCATCGTGCTGAATTCCAACAAACAATAGCTACAACTGACTTGTGTTTGAAAAATTATTTTATTTACACCATGTGTAATTAACAGGGTCAAAGACTAACTAAATTTATTTATAAATTTATCGCGTGACAACGAGCGATAGGTATATTACTGTACACCCCATTTTCCTGGCAACGTAGAATGTATATTGAATCTGTTTCTGCTAGTATTATAGGGAAAATAGACCAAAAATGTTTAAATTAAATTTGATATACTGACGTTTACTACAAATCGTAAGACGACAACAGCTTCAAGTGACCAGAGGAGCAGTTTGTATGAACATAAAGAACCAATGGTAAGTTACGCTCTAATTACGAACAGAGGAACCGCCCCTTTCTATCGTCAGAGTGGAAGAAGATGCGAAAGATAATTATTATAAATTCGAACTTTAGATGTAAAGGATGGAATTAATTTATTACGCGGATAAATTGTGCCGTAAGTTTAGTTGTGGTTTAATGCAAACAATCTGAGCAGATGAAAAGTATGATGGTGTTTCAGATATCATAGCGGTAAAGTAATAAGTCCAAGTGACTGAGTTGCAACTGACTTTTATTTACACAACGTGCAACTTCGTGTACTTCACAGTGTCAAAGTCTACCTATATTAAATTGATAAATCCATCAGTCATGTGACAGGTCTGCCACTGTACGCCATTTTCCTTTCAACGTGGAATGCGTATAGAATCTGTTTCTGCTAGCATTAGAGGGAAAATCGACCAAAAAAGTTTAAATTAAACTTGATATACTGACGTTCACTACAAATAGTAAGACGACAACAGCTTCAAGTGACCAGAGGAGCAGTTTGTATGAACATAACGAACTAACAGTAAGTTACGCTCTAATAACGCAGAGAGGAGCCGCCCCTTTCTATCGTCAGGAAACATAATGTAGGCCTATTACTTTATTATGTGGGTATTGTTCGAGTAACTCGTCCCCGTTTTGGCGTAGTGACGAATGTGCAAAAAGTGAGTTTTGAGTAAACGCGCTCTAAAGATTTTAACATTTTGACTTTAGTATATCGTAATTAATAAAGGATCTTTTGTACTAAAAGTTGTCAATATATTTAATATAACAAATAGAAGTAGTAATTTTGGTGAAAACATATTCGTCGTTATGTCATGTCATTTTTCAGTTAATTTTAGACATTCGTCACACATTCGTCACTATGCTAGAACTAAATTTTGAAATTTCGTCCTGTCACACATATTCGTCACTTTAGTGTGTTGTAGCCATAGGGTACACCGTTAATTTTCACTGTGACGTGGGGAGAGGTGGGGGAGGGGGGTTAGGTGGAATAACCTAAGATAGAAGAAAATAATCAAAGGGGTGGTACTTTGGTCTTATTTATGTTAAAAAGAACGCCCAAGGTTTACTACAATGTATTACATAAACAAGGAATGTTTATACGCAGGTATCAACATACGTCTTTTAGTATGTTTCTCTTGGGTGGCATGGATGGGGTCGGATAGGGTGAGGGGAGGGGTAGATAGGTCAAGGAGAGCCGGCTGCTGAAAGGGGTGGTATATGGGTCGTATTAATTATTAAAAGAACGCCCACGTTTTCTTACAATGTATAAACTATACAAGGAATTTGTATGGGTAATGCGCGGATATAAGTTTTTTAGTATGTTTTTCTTGAGTGACATGGATGGCGTCGGAAAGAGGGGTAGGGAGGGCATGGAGAGCCGGCTGCTAAAAGGAATGGTACGTTGTTCTGATTTATCTTAAGAAGAACCCCCAAGATTTCTACAATCTATAAAATAGACAAGGGATTTGCATAGGTTATCCACATATATCAACATATGTGTCTTAGTATGTTTTTCTTGGGTGGCATGGAGGGGGTTGGATAGGGTGAGGGGAGAGGTTAGCGAGTGCAAGGAGTGCCTGATGCTGACAAATAAATGAAGTTGAATAACATGGATATAATTTAGATATCATGTTGTTCGTGTCATTGTGAAATTCAGTTAGGGCTATACTTATTGCAACCATCCCCTAACATCTTAAAAAGAACTTCAGTACTGCATCATTGAAAAGAACTATACAGGAATACGTAATGACTTATCTAGGTTAAATTATCCATTACGAAATTAATTAACATATCCGAATGAGGCTCAATGGTGTTATGTAATCGTTATCCCGACCCCATTCCCCACATCGACCGGATCTGTTCCAGCTTTGGGCAAAACCTAGGTCTTAACAACATTTTTTATGAAATTGTTTCGGAAGTAAATTTGCATGGCATGATGGGACAGATACTCTTTGGTATAACGGTGTGGATCCCTATAAAGCTCAGTAACAATAATATTGGCAGGCGCCGTGCCTTTAATGATGTATCACAAGTCCTGCATCGTTGGTATGTTATTAGTGTGATAATTTATCTGGTATATTATAAATATAGCTTCAATATTCTTTCTTTGTTTTTTGCAATATAAAATGGTACCAGACAGGCAATGCATATATCACATGTAGTATTGAAAACATTGTCCTTTGCATTTTCGTTAAAGAAAGGCACAACGTAAGCCACACTAGATATAATATGCTTAATACCTTTGATACATGGCAAGAAAAGGTCAAACTGCCATCGATGTATACTCCAAGTACGTAGCCTTTTTGGAGATTCTAGCGACCTCAGATTCCTGAATAATAATATATGTTGCGATTTTGATAGAATGAGACCTTCATGTTTTATGTTTTTTTAATTTTCAAAACATATTACCTTTGATATTTGGGGGTTAAGCAATAAATTCTTGCGGTCACATGTTGGAACGATGTCATTTACAGAACACTGATAATTTGATTGGTCAGTTTCAACGGAGCTCTTGGAAATTTTACATGATACAGCAGTATCATCGGCATATTTTGTACCAGAAATGTGTGAGTTAGACCTAATTTCATCAGTATACATAGTAAATAATATAGCAGATAATGCTCCACCCCCCCCCCC
>KN885030.1:72828-83348 GCA_000934455.1 Apostichopus parvimensis | reverse complement strand
ACCTTATGAGTTTAAGGATTGTAGAATATAGCCTGCATACATAAAAATGGAATATTGATTTTCCTTTGTAAATTTTAAGTTAAGTTGATCAGTAGCATGCTAAAACATAACTAGAAGTTTCAGAATTACTTTCCCTAGAGGCTCTCATCCTCCAAATTATTCCTAGTGTAACCAAAGAAAAACCTGGTTAATGTTTTGTTGTAGAATGTTTATTGAAACCAGAATATATATCAAAAAAATATTTTAAAAAGGAGTACACAACACATGTAAAATATAAAGTAAAATTCAAAATATTAAATATTACTATGAGTTGTTAGGAATGATTACTAAAGGTTAATACATATAGAAGAAAGAAACATACAATTATATTAGAGGTTCTAAGTTATCAGACTGAATAAATATTGCAGCACGATAAATAAAAGAATTTCTGCACAGCTGAATTCTGTATTTTGGCAAGATATGAGAATTTCTAAGATTTCTGCTGGATGTAGTTGAAAGATTCATAAGTGAAGCATGCAGTGGGTGGTTTTGGTTGTTTTTAATAGTATTTGTCATTCTTATGAATTTCGTCTTAGCAGAGGTATTCACGATTTCTCTTACAGAATGGTAATCTACTTTCAATATATACGCTGTATACTTAAGAAACTCTGTTAGTCTATTCTTATCTTTACATGGTATAAAGTAATACCAAACAGGTACAGCATAAATAATAAGCGGCAAGATAACAAAATTGAATTAATTTTCCTTTGCTCCTTTGTTAAAAAAATGACGCATTATAAGCTAAACTAGATACGATATGGTACACCTTGCTCAATACCTTTGATATGTGACAGTTAAACGTCAGTCTGTCGTCAATGCGTACCCCTAAATAGTCAATCTTGGATCCTGTATTTGTACTCTTTGTGATTTTGATGACACCAGTCCTTCATGCTTTATGTTTATGTTTGCAAAGCACATTTCCTTCGACTTTTTGGGATTGAGCAACAAATTCTTTTGATCACATTTTCATACTGTGTCGTTAACAGATCGTTGGCGTTGGCAATTTGATTGATCACAGACAAATGAACTTTTGGATATTCTGCATGATATTTCAGTGTCGTCAGCATATTTTGTGACGGAGATGTGATCATTAGATTTGATTTCATCAGTGTATATAGTAAGCAATAAAGCATATAATGGATCCCCCCTGATTCACACCAAATTTTATTTCAGACTTATCTGACAACCCTTCTTCCAATTTAACTTGTAGTGACCATCCCTTTAAAAAGTGAGCCATCCAATGTATGAGCCATGGCTCAATAATATATCTAGATAAATCCTTAATTAATTGATTCAGAAGGATTTTATTTAATACACTGGAGAAATCGAGGAACAACACATTTGATATATTGGTTTCCGTGTTTTTTAAATGCAACACAATTTCATGGATTTTTAAAAGCACAGCGTCGATACAGGATACACCTTTTTTGTAAGCAAATTGACGTTTATCCCCAATCTGAACAATAATCTTCATTAACTGTGGCAACAAGAGCTTTTGAATGCTATTAAATGCAATACATGCTATGTCAGCTGGTCTGATATTATTTACATGATTGGAGTTCTTCACTTTGGGAACAGGGGATGTTAATGCTGTTTCCACAGACTAGGAATTTCATTATTTTGAATGCTTACCTGAAATAAAGATACGTAAACAGGGGCTAATTCATTAGGACAGCATTTAAATACCGACCAGGGAATCTTGTCTGATCCACATGCAACACCGCCCTTGACTTTACTGAATTGGCGAGATGCCAGATTAACATCTAATTTAAGAAAACCGTCCTTTAATTCGGGCAAACATAATGGGATGTCTTTACTTACAGAATCTTTACATCGTCCAAAATGTTCAATCGATTCACTCCCTAGCTCTTTATCAAAACGCATAATATTGCCATCTTTTTTGGATCACTTATAGATGTTACAATATCCCGAAAAGTACGAGAGTTTTCTATCATTTGTCCAAAAGTGTTACTTCTTATGTCATGTACATATTGGTTAATTGTCCTCTGTATCTATTTCCGTAGGATTTTATTCCCCTCCTCATCGGCCCTCTGTTTGTCTCTTTCCAGTCGTTTAATCCTGTTGTCCGGGGTATTCGTTTAATCATATCAGTGGGTGCCAGTCGCTTTTGTGGTACACATACGTCACTGACAAAGCCAATATAACTTGAGACCACTTCCGTTAATTCACTTAAATCATCACAACTTTCTCGGAAGACATCCAGTCCGTTGTTTCGATCATATGTTGTGTATGTTAATCATTTTCTTTCATTTTCCTACTTTTTTATATTTATTTGATCATTCCTTTCATTTTCTTATTTTTTTGTTTTCATTTGATAAAGAATAAATTTACTTTAGATTGAGAAGTTCCCTAAATTTTCACTTTCATTGCTAACTACTTCATGGCAACAGTTTGTGGTCAGGTGGCCCTGTGTGACCTGTCATTTTTTTTAACGAAGTGATTTGTTTTTGTGGCCCTTGTTTACTAGGAATACATGTGCTGGCCTCGAGAGTTTATCTGAGTTTCCAATAGTTAGAGGAGAAGAGAGGAGGGATTAGATTTGAGATGGTTGTGCACGAGATTAACATATTTTCTTAGACTTACAACAGTGTTAGAATAGAGGACCTGTATTATCCTGTAATGCAAGTTAAGTGAACACCTGGAGCTGGTTAACACATGGAGATTTATTGTTAATATTGGTTTACTAATCATCCGAAGCTATACCCATGGAGGCAGACCCATATTATCCTGTACTAATATCTGGCAATCCCCGTTGTGCTAATTTTCTGTTGTAATGGAACTATGAATCACGATTTTAATACTATACGTCCGTGTTTGGCACCGGAAGTGAAGCCCTGCGATGACCTACTCCCAGTGATAAACAGCCCCTCCTACGGACCGAGACAGAGACGCCCCAAGCGGTTATTTTCCACAAGCGAGCCGTCCAGAGAGCCAACCTACGCCAGAGACATCCCCAACTAAAGGAACCGGCCCGGAAGTATCCCGAGGAGGCAATTTTATTTTGAGCCGCGATTTTGTTTTTATTTCGTTTGGACTTTTAAGTATTTTATTTTCCAATAAATTCGGTAGATTTCTTATAAGACGTAAGAGCTCTGAGAAGATCTGCAAGTTACCCATTTATATCATTTTACATTTTTCTTTAAGTTTAAGTGACCCTATTGCTTTTAATACAGGTTTCATGTGCATAGTAAAAACGCCACTTTGTCTTAATATGTCTATTTTGTGAGAGCGTTCCGACTTTTTAAGTTTTCCCAACGATATCAGAGTTAACCGGCCCTGGTCTCATGGGAAGGTGCCACTTGTAATTTTCCCAAACCTAAAAATATATTTATGCCTGGTCACTGTGTTTTTTTGCCTGCTACTCTAGCTATTGTGGATTATTAAGAATTGATTCAATATCTCATGATGGGTAATTAATTTTACAGTGGCAATAAAATACTGTTGAAGTGTGAACAACGCAGAACATTATTTGAGTTTGTAGCATATTTTGGGAGTGATACGGATGATCTTTAAAAGTACATCGTTATCAAAAACATGAACCAAAAACTGAACTTCCTTCTTAGGTCCAGTATCAAAACCCTTTTTAAGAAAAGTCTCATATGAAAGAACCTGGGCAGGAAAAACCAAACAATATAACGACTGATCCGCTCACAACCCCAGTCCCCTTGCATCGAGACTGACTGTGTCATCATCGTCAGGTGTGTATCATTGTCAAAATATTAAATTTGTTCTGGTTGATACAACAGCTACAAAAATTGAAATATATTCTTCTTCATATATGTAGCATTTCTCCTCCCTCCCCCCACCATGATGAAATGTTTTAATGTTTAAATGAGACATATTCTAAGTACAAGCCAAATGTAAAGAAGCTGTGGATAACCATTCCATAGTATAGATTAAAATGCTGTGGGCTTACATTGTCCAAACTCTGGGCTGAAATATGCTGGTCGCTGATGGCTGTTGAAGATGGACTTAGTGAAGAAGGGCAAGGCGTTACCATCGCATGCGCTAATAGAGGTGTCTTATGTAACATCTGCATCATCTCAAGGAAGATCTTTTAAAACGTGAGCAATATTTAATCTGTCATGGTAAGCTTAACAGCTAGGGTTAATATTTGATAGCCTCAAGAAAACAAGTTGAGGTTCGCTAAGTAGTTTGGTGTGCACAGGATTTCAAAGCTGGTCAATTTTAGCCAGGGGATTAAAAATGTCCCCCAACTGTTTTGGGTATAGGTCTGATCATTTGTGGAATAAATAGAATCAGTTTAAAACGTCCAATGGTGCATACATGTAGCTCTTAATGTAAGTTTGTGCAAATGAAAAAAACTCGAAAATTTCCCCGACTGATTTAGATAGTAACATGATCCCTCACCCTTCGGAAAGAAAATTAAACTTTAGACGCCAACTGGTGCATTCTGAGGCATATCTGGACTATATGTCTACAGAAGCAGAAGGTTTTGCTACTAAATACTTTGAGGTTACAAAAGGAGGTGGGAGGGAAGTACATACGTAGTAGTGGTCCTATTCTTCCCCAGCAGAAATGCAAAATTCCCCCAACCATGAACCGTTTCCCCCCGACTGACGACATTTTTGCAGCTGGTTGTTATTCATTTTCTCACTCAGCCTTCTTTGGGAAGTCGAAAGTTTTCAGAAACTATACAGAATTATATTGATATTTGTCGGAAAATTAAACAGTGCGCAGCATCTACGTATTACGGAACAAGGTACTAATTGTGCAACTTTGGTACACAGTCATTTTGGGTTTACATCATAAAATGTTTCCTTCTAAAATGTTAACCAATAATTATTCTTTGCAGAATATACAGAATACTTTATTGCATATAACCTTCTCAAACTGAAATAAATATTTAGCACGTGGACGACACGTGAAATGTACCATACAATCGGTAAATAGACTATGAAAAATCGTTGATCCGTGACACGCCTACCTGTATTTGCATATTGTCTGTTTTTTTCAGGAATTCCCCACTATGTTGACAACTTCGTTTGATCGTGACCTCAAATGATTACTTTGTAATACATCACAAAAGGGCCGTTTCGAGTTGTATTATACTTGCATATACACAGAGTATAGTATAACGACACGTCATGTAAACGAGACACCGGTAATTCATACAAGAAACATTATTGTAAACTGCGTATTATGCAGTTGTTGTTATTTTGTTTTGAAGCACATTTTTTTTGACACAAACCTTTGGGTGAGATCTTTACAATAGAATTAGGTAAGTGAGCATTCACTCAAATATATATTTTTTAATGTCTACCATTGTCCATTTGCTATGAAACAGAAATCGTTCGATATATGCAATGGCTAGTAAGTATTTCCTCATTGGGAGTCTCTTCATTGGGTTCCATTGTAACGGCCGTGTTCCATATTGTAGCGCGTTATGGAATTGACTAGATTAGGGTTTATATATGTTTGTAATGCCTGCAGCTCCATACTTAAATATTTCAATCATGATGGTGCAGAACAGTTTTCCGCAATTTGATGAATTGAAAATAATTGACTTCTAATAGACTGTCAACAGAATGAATCTGGTAACTACTGAAAATTGAAACTTCAATATAAGTCCAAATCAGAACTAGAACAACTGTGTTTGTATACAAACACGTGTAGTGCACGGTGAAGGTGAAAGTTAGTTGTTGATATTCAACGGAGGAGTCTGAGTTACTGCACCCCTTTTTGAAGTTATTTCGGTCACGAAGAAGCCAGTTCAGCGTTTGGTCCTTAGCGTAGACCAAAGCTAGGCTATATTGTGTATTGTTTATAATCAGTACTCTAGCTAGCATGCGCCTGCAATATAAACGAGGAAATGATGACTAAAACCATCATAGATTAACCGGACAAAGCTGCCATCACAAATCACGCCTGTTTCAGACGTGACAGAGAATAAATTGAGTCCTGGACACTGATTGGTCAAATTGAACAACATGTTAACGTTACTGTATTCTCGCTGCTAGTTGGCGAAAATGTATAACATACGGTGGTTTACACCGAAGACCTAATACACTATTAAACTAACGAATGCACACATGTCACACTCTCCGGTCTATTAAACACTGATTGGTCAATTTCCTGGCCCTGCCAGAATATTATGCCATACACGGTCAACCGTATACGTACGAAGTAGCTGCATGTGGAAACTAACTATCACTGTGTAGTATATAATGCCGTGCCATTACGGGCAAGCGCACTATAGTAACTTTAGGGGGGGCAGCGACTCAAATGGACTGCTGGCGCCCTTTTCAGCTTTTTACCACTTTTTACTAATTTGCGATTATTGACTTTTTTATTGCGCTCTCATCTACCTATTGACATTTGTCACATTTTGTTGGTGTAATTTTCTGACAAAATGGCGATAACACCTATTTATTCTTCGTTTATCTGCAAATTAGCAAGGCCCGGAAAGGGTCATTTCCGGCGATCTAGAGTGTATCTTTACTCAAAAAAATTCTGTACGCTCCGCGCCAACCAATGGTGGCCCTCAGCTTAGATAGTGTCGAAAGCGCCCCTACAGACCATTCTCGCCCCCCTGACCAATACCCCTAGCTCCGCCACTGGGGGTGGGGGAAGGTAGGCAGGACCACCCAGGGAACTGCCACTGACTCCTGCATTTTTCAGTTTTGCACTCCCACCACAATTCCTCTTTGGCGCGATAAGACTATATCTGCAAGTTTTAATGCATGTTTGATGTATTCTGTAACTATTCTTGTATCGGACTTTTGGAACTGAGAGCGCTGATATAAGCAAAGAAAAATATAGAATTTTCAAAGAATTATAGAAGTTTATCCACTAAAACCTATTCAAATAGAAGTCTTTGAACAAAAGTTTTACCCATGACATCACACACTGACACCCCACCTCCCATCCCGGTATTTGCATTACTGCATTATGATATAGCTAGAGAATTTAACTAAACATCTAGTTTAATTAATGTAAGTTAGTCTTACTAATGCTCGCGACGACTACAGCAGTATTTGTTAATTTCTATATAATTTTTTAAATTGCAGAATCTCGTCATCAATTCAAATGGCTTCGTCAACTCCTCTCACGGATCTGGCAGAAAATTTCTTCATGTGTTCTGTTTGCCTGGATCAATTTAAAGAACCGAAACAGTTACCGTGTCTTCACCGATATTGTAGAAATTGCTCGAAGACAGTCATTCAAGCAAGTAATGATGGGACGCTTAAGTGTCCATTGTGTAAGCAGGAATACGTGATACCAGAAAATGGGGTTGAAGATTTCAAGACCGACTTCCATGTGAAGAGTATGCTTGAGTTCATACAATTGCAAAAGTCTTTTGAAAATAAAGATTTAAAGCAATGTTTAAGCTGTTTGAAGAATACAGAAGTTTCAGCTTATTGTTTTAAGTGCAAAGGTTACTTGTGTGAGCAATGTTACAAGGTTCACGTTAGCAGTAGAATGTTTACAGATCACAAAACCCACATTCTGAGATTGGATAATATAGAAGCAAAGAATATGACACTGGATAAATTAACATCACTAACGGAAGATCCCAGGTGCCATATCCATGACACAAAAGAAGCGCAATTATGCTGCAGTTCTTGTAGAAATGTACCAGTGTGTTTGGCTTGTACATATAATAAGCACAAAGGTCATGACTTGCATGACGTAACTGAAATAGCAGAACGTGAAAGACAATTACTGAAACAAGAACTTGCTGAACTTACCAAATACAAAGGTAAACTATACGGCTTACCAACGAAAATACAAATTACTAAGAAGAAGCTGAATGAAAAAGCAGAGAAAAAGACAGCAAGATTGATAAATCAGCACCAGCAGCAGACACACAAGATTAAAGATCAACTTTCGGAATGTACTAAGGAACGAAAAAGAGGTTTAGAGGACATCGGAAGCAGAAAAAGAGATAACGACCGTCAGATCACTCTTAATTTGGAAGAGGAATTGAGACAAGTGAGAAAGAAATATGATAAAATCAGGGAAACAGCGAATCAAGAAAGTGACAACGAATCTGAAGAGTTTATAAACAAATGTGATGAAACCGAGGGCGCCCTCTTAAAAAAACTTGGCAGCCTAGATGTTAACTTAAAGAATTTGACAACAGCAAAAGACCTGCTTGTAGGGCAAAAGGAACATGAACTAAAACAATTAAGAGAATATTGCGAACAGATTATTAAAGTAGCATGTGAACCTCTGATAGAAGAAATGAAAAAAGAATTCCCAGAGTTAGACTCTTTATCTGAATTCATTATCATCAGTGACATAACGAAGGCTATTAAAGACAACGTCACGATTGGTCAGTATCAAGAGTCCTTGGATGATGTTGCAGGAATCAAAATTGGAGGTGGTTTCAATGATATTTTAAGCAGAGGAGATTTCAAGATTGTCATAATTGATGAGGCATCTAAAGGGTATTTTCACATCACTGTGTTCAACAGAAAAGGTGAAATACAACGACAGGATCAGATCAAGAGTGATGTGGACTTGATCATCTGCGGTCTTTTATTTGGGTTCAAAGCTGTAACATGGAATACGCGGTGTGAAATAGGTATGTATGATGTACATGATGGCGCATATAGCAAGAAGAACATTCGTAACGTCACCAATCGTTGGATGTGTAACTACTGATCCTGTGAAGAATCATATTATTGTTGGTACTTGCAGCAGATATGTGTATGTATTTTCTGATCAAATGAATTACAGTCACATGATTACACTACCAGCTGTAATCGATGCATCTTATGATATCACTGTACATAGAGGTAGTATCCTGGTCTGTGACAACTCGTGTGGTAGAGCATATGCAGTCACCATGGAGGAATCGGAGAGTAAGCTGATGTATGAATTCACCAAACCTGATCTTTATGAATGGGACTGTAGACCTTTCAGTGTCTGCACATACAAGAATGAGTTCATCTACATGCTATGGGAACTAGTCTTCTCAACTGAGTATGGATGTATTCTAGTACAATACAGTCAGGATGGCCGACAGTTACTCACAATAAGACGCGTACATGATGACGTTCACCGCGTGTCAACATTAGAAGTGAACGGGATGGAAAAAATTCTAATGACAACATGTAAAATGGGAGAGTTTTTCACGTACGACCTATTAGTGACGTAAATTTTTGGAAACTTTTTCAAGTCATTATTAGAAGCCATCTCAAACCTTCAGGGTGCTCTCAGCTTAAATACAGAAATTGATTCATCAAGAAATATTACTTTAATTTTCTATCGCAATGTTTGCCTTATTTTATTTGTTTTGTTACTTGTGGTTTTATTTCCTGACAGACAGATTATGTCCAAAACTAACATGAGTATGAATTATACTTAGTAAATGTATTTCAGCAGCTGGTTGGAAGTAGTGATACCCAATATAAGTATCTACCTGGTGAGAATTACATAGCTCACATTTTAAAGTCATTGATTTTAACTTTCAAGTTATTTCCGAGCATATTCCGTGTGTGAAGGTGGGCCCCCCTTGAATATAGCCCATGGAAGATGCTAGAGTGCACTAAAGGAGATATACTATTTTTTCAAAGTATTAATAACAGGGATACACTAAAACAATGAGGAATGAATGAAGAATATGCCGAACTGAATTCCCTATAAATTCCAGTCTGTCGATTTATAAAATCCAATATTGAAATATTTATATTCTGGCCACTCTTCCTGGCATCCATGTAAATATGGTCGATCACTGCATAATCTTCTAATACTTCTTTTTTCTGTTATTACCATTAGGGTAGAGTGTACTTAAACGAGACAAAGCAATTTACCAAGGTAATAATAACAGGTATACACTAAAACAATGAGATATGAATGAAGAAGGTGATGAATTGAATTCACTCTATATTCCAGTCTCTAGATTTATCAAATCCAATAGAGAAATACTTTTTATTCTTACCACTCTTTCTGGCATCCATGTGAATATAGTCGATCACTGCATAATCTTCTAAGACTTCTATTTGCCGTAAGTACCACTATTTAAGATAACGATTTGGTAGTATACAACGCTGACTGTGCCTGTTAGACTAAACAGGTAAAGTCATAGCCACAGTACTTGATAATCACGTAAAAACAAATTTAAACTACCGTAATTATTGAAAATGACATCGTTTTATTGGCATCAACACCGTCGACTGTACCTAAACCGATGTATAATGTTCACAGTACTTGATACACACACATAAACCAATTAAAACTAATTATTGATACAGAGTATCGTTGTACATATTACCTCTGATTGTACCTAGACTATACCGGGGCACATTTCTTGATATACACATACAACTATAAATAGTACTTGCTACACACATAAGCCAATCCTCAGTACTTGATACACACATAACTAATTTACACTATGTATTTAAAAGAAAATATCTACGTATCGAACCTCTGGACATACAATCAGCGTCCATAGACTAGTTGGTTAGAGTGTCCGCGTACAAATATAT